>CM041779.1:84581923-84616978 GCA_023374045.1 Limonium bicolor | reverse complement strand
TGCTCGCACAAAGCATGTGGAACTAGCTTGACTATCATTTCGTTCGCAAGAAAGTTGTTGCATGAAGCATCGAAACAGGATATCTTTCAACCAAGAGACAAACCACAAACTTGTTCCCTAAGAGCCTACCAGTAGAGTCGTTTGATTACTTCAGAAACAATCTTGGTGTTCAAGTCTGCCCGCCAAGCTTGAAAGGGAGTGATAGTCTAACAGATTATATTGACTAGACTTGACCAAGTTGTGATAGCTATAACTCTGTTTGTTTCTCTTATCATATGTCGTATATATACACTTGCACTGACTATGAGTAGTGTAACAATTCATTCTAATCAAACCCCTATTTCATTAACCTTCATACTCTCTGTGTCTTTAGAGTTCCCATCATCCACTAGAGACGGCATAGAAGAAATCAATGGCAGATGGGTGAAGCAAGAAGACAAGTGTAGAGGTGACACCCGTGGCAGTAAGGCAAAAGCAGAGCAAGAGAATGCAAGGAAGATCAAGGAAGGGGCAAAGCCTCTACCGAAAGGCGGGAAGGAGTAGGACTCAGACACATGCACGGGGATTTTTGTCGCCGGAGGAAGCTTGGAGTTATGGCTATGTGAGAAAATGACAAGAAAAGAAAAGGAAAAGGAGAGGAGAGAGCACTCCCCTCTCTCCCCATTCGAGCTTGGTTCTTTTCCCATTTATTAACTTTATAATTGATGAAAATAACATACTCCCTCCGTTAATTAATATCTGTTGTTTTAGGGTGGGATTCTTGTTCAACAATATCTGTCATTCTAGCTTTTTGATATACTTTTTACCATTTCTAACCCTACTATTCAACACAAAAATAAATATTATTTAGATAGAAAAGTAAAAAGTAGGGGTACATGCGTCTTTTTCTACTTTTCTTAATAAGTGTGTAAGTTTCTAAAACGACAGATATTGTTGAACGGAGGGAGTATCATTTATTGTAACGATATAAAATCCAGTATTATTGCATATTTATGATTCGGTTTATCTTCTTAACTTGTACTGATAGATGCAGGCAGTAAAAGATAAGCATTATCACTTGCTCACGTGAGCAAGATATGAAATTAAGTTGGTCTAATCGAAAGTGGTCTGGCCAAATTGTATGTACGCTATAGTTGGATCTTTGCATACATACGGTCAAAACCTGGGTCGATGCTAGTTTTTTTTTCGATTGATAGTATTTATCAGTCCTGGCAAGCTATATACAGTAAAATTATGACTTGTCCCGTCAGAAGAAGTAAGCAACGAAATGTTCTTCATTCCAAAGCTGGCCACTGGGTTTTAAAAGAATAACTACTTTTTTTCCAATCTGAACATATACATGAATATTTTTTCTTTACAGATAGATAGTCATAGTAGAACCCAACCCAGGTGAAAATGGAAGTTGAGCTAACGAAAGGGGCAGCGGAATCTTCTTCCCTTTGGCGATCATTATTATTCCAGCCCGTTGTCTGACGTTAGACTGAATAGCTACAGAACTATACTACATGGGTAATTGGCAGGTTTAGGCAATACTGTGTGTATGAGATTGATATTTACGTACGGATCATCAACTGAAAAATGAACAAGTGTAACGGAAAAGAGAGGATGAAATGAAAGGCAAACCCAACCAATATGGAGGAGGGAATGTCAAACCCCGGCTGGCCTATCCATGAGGAAGCAATTAATATGCCCAGTCACAGTCGGGCGTCGTCATGGGCCAGGTGTGGGGAAGGGATCGAGAGATTCCTCCATTCATGGTAAATGTATATATAAAAGAACAATTCCCACTTGTCGAACCATGAATAAAGAAGCTTCGCTTTATTACATTATTCTTGGTAAAATGTCCCCTCTATTATTGATTGATCCGAGTAATTCACTTGGGGAATTTCTCCAGTATCTAGTTATGTTCTACGTGGAAGACGAAGAATCTTGCCATGTTGCATAGGCGTACGAGTCCTTTCGACGAATCCTATTTTTAGTCTTGTATCATGGTACTATATCATTAGGAAATGTTACGGAATACTATTATAATTTTAGTTAATTCATAAATTGCCAATAAAAAATGGAATGTAATGAAATATCATGTTAGAAAAAATCACAATATATCTATATAAATTTTTATAATTTATAATTCAATTTTTCAATTTTCAATCAAGTTCACGGTATGATAGTTACGAAAATTAAATTAATTAATATCCGTAATCCGTGGAATGACCTAAAATAATGACTATTTTAATATCATGTTTCAATTTCACAATATACTTTTTTATTCAGCAACATTTATAAAATTTACAATAAAAATGATGGAAAATTTCATTAAAACACAATATTTTTGCTAATTCATGAAATGCTACTAAATAAAGTTACGAGATTCGAAAAAATATATTAAATTAAAAAAAATATTTTTGAAGAAAATGTTAAAATTTGAAACTGAATTTTTAAAAAAATCTATAAACTTTTTAAAAAATATATAATAAAATTTAGTAAAATTTAAAAAGTTTAAAAATTTTTAAATATCATAAAATATTATAAAACTTAAATATATTTTAGATTTTTTTAATATTAGGTATCATAAAATATAATACCGAGTTTAAAGACGTAATTTATGTTGTTGATAGATATTTTCAGTCTTTTACTATCATTTTATAAATGATAATTACTAATTAGGGATATAACAAATATGGAAAAAAAACATAAAGATTATGTGATAAAGTCATCTGCAAATTTAGAATTTTTTCTAAAGACATATTAATACTTAGAACATTTATAATTTACCTATAGAATATATTGAACTTTGTACTTTACGGTAGTTAATATTTTAAAAATTTTTTACCAAAATATTTTATTTTTATAATATGTTGTGATATTTTTGCATTTTTAAATATTTTTATAAATTTTTAAATTTTTTGTAATTTCAAATTTGTTTCAATTTTTTCTAATTTCTAAATTTTTTTAATTTTTATATATATTTTAGATTTTAAATATTTTTAACTTCTTTGAGAAAACTTTAATATTTTTTGATAATTTTTTCATGATTTTTTAAAATTAGAAATTTTTGTTTAATTTTATATATATTTTTAGAACTTTGTAACTTTTTTATTAGTAGTATTTCATGAATTAGCCAAAATTATAGTAGCATTTTATGAAAATGCCCAATATTCGTTTTGTAATATTTCATAAAATCCTCCTCAATAAAAAAAGAGGTTTATTACTTTAAATATGACCTACAATATTAGAGGTAAAAGTCATTATAATTATGGACATATTGAAAATTTTAAAAGTTTTTAAAGATATTTTGTGATCATGTTTTGAATAATGGGTATGTTATGAATTTCGTAATTTTTTTCTTAAAATATATGGAAAGCAATGGTAGACGCAGACAAAATGAAAAATATATCCTATCTACTTAACAAACTATTTTTAAATATATTAAAATAAATAATAAAAATTATTAAAAATCATAAACGATTAAAAACAAATTGCATAATTCGTTTTGAAAAATTATTAAATGCCATAAAATAGATACTGATTGTGAAAGACATAATAGTACTTAAAAATTTGAAAAAGAATTATTAAAAAGATATGATCTAAATTGGTATAAATAGAGATAATTTAGAAAAACTAATATAAAATAAATTATAATTGTTGAAAATTTATCAAGGTTGAACATGGTAGTTTAATTTACTTCTTTTTTTCCATTACTTTATTCTTCATGCTCCTTCACTAAAATTTAATAAATTAACAAATACATTGTAATTTATTTTTTGGAATAAAGAGATGTGTATATTTATATATCAAGCATAATAAGTAATGTAACAGTAGATACATAGTAGCCCTATATATCTGATAATTAGGAGGGACAAAACTGCTAGGGAAGGGTGGATATACAAAAACCCTCCCTTGCAATGAAAAAAATAGGCTCAAGCTAGCACTCAAAACCCCAGCTCAATGAACAAACCACAAAACATCCAAATTTACAAAAATCTACTTCTAGGAGCATAGGACTCTATCAAGCCAATCAAAATCAGTGTTGGAGCTTTGCATCTTTGTCCAAATGATAGCTTTGATAGCAGCTTTGATGTCGCAAATAATGAGAGAGGGGTCACTGGCTTGGTTGGCCATAGCTCGCTTGCATCTTTCAATCCAGAGGTGGTAGATGACGCTGGCGACTACTGCTCTTTTCACTAAGTTAATCGGGCGATGCCTCTTGCAGTAGCGGATGATCCAGGTTGAACAGTTGCGCAGACTTTTCCGGTTGGTAGGGATTCCCAGCCAGTCACAGATGGTCCACCAAACCCTGTTAGAGTACCTACAATGGAAAAAAAGATGGTTACTTGTCTCTTGAGCATGCTCATAGAGCCAACATCTGTTAGCAAGGCATATGCCCCATGATTGGAGCTGATCGCACGTTTTAAGCCTACCTTTCAAAGTGATCCACAGGATAAATTTGGCTTTGGGGGTAGACCAATTTTCCAGTAAACATTGTACCATAAAAGCTCTGGGTAAGGGTGGAGACATCGATCATTATAAAATAAGCTGACCCTAGGATGGGTGGGGTAGGAACTGAAAAGAGAAATGACATCATTAAAAGACCCACATTGCTCCATCCACCAGTCCATGACATGGAGGATAGTATTCCAGGTCCAAGGATCATTACCTTTAGCTGTGATCGTCCATACTGCTGCGGTCGGGTAGAAAGAGCTTATGGATCTATTGGATCCAAAGACGCTCCGAGTCATGGATAATGAGTGAGATAGTTTTGAGCAAGAAGCACATATTCCATTTGTGGATGTCCTTAAATCCTAGGCCACCGTTATACTTGGTGTTTGTAATACATTGTAATTTTGCCTTAACATATTGCATAAGTAGTACAAAATAGTGAAAATATAGTGCCCTACTTTTTTCAAGTTCAAAGTTGTAAATTTTTTAAACACGGTAAATTTTGTATAATCAATATGTTTAGAAATTCGTTACTTAATAAACAGATTTCAATTTTTTATCATTTAATAATCATTAATATTTTATGAAATTTTTAATATTTTATGATATTTTTATAATTTTTATTTTATCATTTATTTTAATATGTTTTTAAGATCTACATTTTTATAGTTTTTTTAATTTGTTTTTTAAATATTTTAACACCATCTTATTATGAATTTTTGAATTTGTTTGTTAATTAGTAAGAATATTTTTGCCTTTTTACTTGACATTCAAAACTTTTTTCTTTTTTAGTGGCGTTTAATGATTTAGGCAAGAATCTAGTATTTGATAAAAAAATTCCGATCAAATAGACAAGATGATTGGTTAGGGAGTGTATTTCGAATAACTAGGATGTATGTTTCGGGCGTAAAATTTACACCCTCCGTTTTTGATAAGTCTTACTGAGTTTGATACTAAGGAATTATAGAAAGATGAAACGATAGTTCCGGGTCCGGGGGCATTTGACGACCTAGCTAGGGTTAGATAATTGATCTAAGTTCTTCGACAACTCATAGCCTCCGCTGCCGTCGTGTCGAGCGGAATCCAGCAACTATTCAATGTATATGTGCATTTTTGTTTATGATGAATCAAATGTTGAGGTTGTATTTTAACTGCACAATGCCACGTAACCAAGGGGAATCTTGTGGGGTGCAATAGAATGATGACATTTATATTCTGCTTTTACTAAAAATCGCAACTCACCGCTCTAAGATGTAGGACAACTAAGACAAGTTCAACCATAACCCAATACAACTTACAGGATAATATGTAGATCAAAACTGACCTAAACTTTTTGCTACTAGTTTGCCAATCTCTTTTCGAAGCCGAGTGAGCACAAATAACTAGTTTGAAGAGTATAACTTAGAATTTCGCCCTCATATTGAGGAGCGCAGCTCAAATACTGCAGCGCTCATGTGAAGCACTACTGCGGGTGTAAATTTTATACGGACTTATAAGTGTTGTAGGTAGGTGTAAATTTCTATACGGACTTATACTATTATTTGTATTTTGATGTAAAAGTTCTCACTATTAAGTAAAGTGAATACTTTTGAACATTTTTTTTTTTCAGTCAACCGGCCGGATGTATTGATTCTTTTTTTTTTTATTGTTGTTTTACATAATTTCCTGGTTGACTTTCTTTTATTATTGTTCTATATTACCATATATTATTGTATTTTATTTTAAAATAAAATATTTGATACATTTAAAAAAAACTGATGTATTTATAATTTACATTTGTTTTATTTTTGAGAATTCCAAAATACTTCAATTTTATATAAGATCAATTATAAATTATATAAAATAAATTAAATGAATTCTTACATTCACAGATTTTTATATAATACTCCGTACTAAAGTATTATAAATTGTATTAAAACATAATCGATACTTATAAATAATTATATTTTAAGAATTATATGTCTTATTTTTTAATTATAAAACTAGGTTTAGTTTTACAATATTATTAAAGGTGTACAATTATTTATTGTGAATAGTTAAGTAAAATGCATTTAAGTTACCACCAATTTCTTTAATAATAATTCTTATTACAATATCATAAAACTTCAATGCACTAGAAAATAATTGTAAAATTATATTAGAATATTTCACTTATATTTTAAATTTAATATTAATTATTATACACAAACTAAATCAATAGTTTTAAAACAAAAACATGCCAAATTAAGTGTTGTATGGACTAAACCATATCACCTTCCATTTTCTACAAGAGAGAATATAAATCTATCAGTTTCTCTCTATACTCATCTTTTGCATTTCAGGTAGGTTTATTATACTCAACCAAATGTTTTTTTTACTTTGTCATCTTGATACACCAAAGATTTTGACACCAATTCTTTTTCATCATCAAATTTGGTGTCAACTATGTTTTTTTTTTGTCAACTTGCTAATTGACACGTATATAAATTTGGGTTCTCGCTCTTCAACATTTTTATCTATGAGTTGCTATTCAATCCAAGCGATACTAAGGATGATTATGCGCATTGCTTACTGTTATCAGTTTCTATTATTTTTGTTAACTTGTGTGGTATCACTGGAATAGTGGTTTGGAACTCAGGCTGATATATACCTTGGTTTGGTGCAGCTGACTACAATTCATAGGGAAGTTGGTTGTTTGAGTTGTAAAAGTTATTTCATGGTGAATTTTTGAGCTAAAGTTGGACATTGTTTGGATCATGAAATCTCTAGGGGGATTATTACTATCTATGATTGACATTGACAGGCTGATAGATTATGTCAACATTTGCATTGGTACAGATTGTGTTGTATAATTATGATTGACATTGGTATCATGAATGAGTGTGGAACTCTTTGAAATAACAAGGCAGTTTGTGGTCATTCGGTGATGCATTTTAAGTTTATATGAAAGCTAACATGATAAATTTGAAAAGAGGAAATATTTTTTGTCAGTCGTAAATGATTAACCTAACGCTTGAAAATAGTTAACTTGTCAATCATAAATGGTTAACTTGTCGCTTGTAAATGGTTACCTGTCACTTGAAAATCATTAACCTGTCAATCTTAAATGGTTAACCTATCATTCGTAAATGGTTAACCTGTGGCTTGAAAATGGTTAACTTGTCAATCATAAATGGTTAACCTGTCGCTTGTAAATGGTTACCTGTCGCTTGAAAATCATTAACCTGTCAATCTTAAATGGTTAACATATCATTTGTAAATGGTTAACCTGTGACTTGAAAATGGTTAACTTGTCAATCTTAAATGGTTAACATATCATTTGTAAATGGTTAACCTGTGGCTTGAAAATGATTAACTTGTCAATCATAAATGGTTAACCTGTCGCTTGTAAATGGTTAACATGTCAATCGTAAATGGTTAATCTGTCAATCGTAAATGGTTAACCTGTCATTCGTAAATGGTTAACCTGTCATTCGTAAATGGTTAACCTATCATTCGTAAATGGTTAACCGGTCATTCACAAATGGTTAACCTATCGTTTGAAATGGTTAACTTGTCATTTGTAAATGATTAACCTATCGTTTAAAATCGTTAACCTGCCAATCTTAAAAGGTTAACATGTTGCTTGTAAATGGTTCACTTATTATTTGGAAAGTTAAAAAATGAATTGAGTAGTTTTCACATATTAATGATATAAAAACATGGCTAGTATATGTAAAATTATGGTATATATATTTTTGTATGCATGGCATATACTGCTTGATGTTTATGGCTAACATTTGTTTGTACATAAACTTACTAATAAATAATGGATTGTAAGTCGTACATATACCCGAACATGTTACTCAATATATGCTAGAAATTTGGACCAATATGTACTTAGCGTCATTCAAGGCAATTCATTTAATAAATTAAGCAATTGGCATCGAGTAGATTTTATATACTAACAATACAACCATGGATAATATTATCTAAACCTTTGGCATATATACTTTCGTATGATTGGCATAAAATTATTGGTGTATATGGCTAACATTTGTGTATATATAAAACCACCATAGGAAGGCAAAAAACGTCGAAGGCTTACTGCCTAGTTAGTTGCAATATTATTATGTATAGAACGAACAAAAAAGATTACCCTACACCACACACCCTATAAAATCACTCTAAGAAAACTAAAAATATTACCCTACTTCACACACCCTAAAGAATAGAATGTTGAAGTCTTATTTAAGATTTAAAGAGTAGGGTTTAGGGTCCACAAACCCAAAAAATCTGATGAGTCTGTGGCAACACTATAAAATATAGAACAAGTTAACAAAAATATTACCCTACTTCACACACCCTAAAAACCCCCCTATGAAAGTTAATATGTTGAAGGCTTATTTTAGAGTTTACGGTGGAGGGTTGAGAAACCTCAAAAATCTACTGAGTCAGTGGCGACACCATAAAGTATAAAACAAGTTAGAAAAAATTACCCTACTTCACACACCCTAAAAGCCACCATAGTAAGTTGAAATGTTGAATGCTTATTTTAGAGTTTGTAGTAGAGGATTTAAGGCCTACCTACCCAAAACCATAAACCCTTAAAATTTGTTGAGTCAGTGGTGACATTATAAAGTATAAAACGAGTTAAAAAATTACCCTACACAACATACCCTAAGAACCATCATAGGAAAGTTAAAACGCCGAAGGTTTGTATTGGGGTTTGTAAAGTATCCATGATGAATCTTGTTCAAAAGAGCACAAAGTATGATGAACTACAATATAGGTGTTGTTCGTTAAACGCTGTCATTGCTGCGTTTGTCAATGAGTTAGCTGTGGTTAACTAAAGTTATTTTAGTTAACAAATAAAGAGTGGACATGTGGTTTTGGATGGGACTTTATTATAAGATTGGACAAATAAAGAGTGGATATGTGTACAAGCTTTATTATTAAAGCTAGATGAATCTCTTCTACCTTCATATCGAACGACACCATAATTTTAATTTTCTATAGCCTTTATAACTTATTTGATTGAATTTTTTATTATATTTAAAATGGTTATAAAAAAAGAATCTTGAAGTACATATTTAACATTTATACTTCATGTAGTTCGAATTAAAGTAAAATGTTTTATGGTGTTTATAAGTATAAGTAGAACCTTAATTTTTTTTAAAATATTTGTGGCACATCTTTTTTAAACACTTCTAGCTTTTTTAAATTCATACTAAGATGATACAAATAATTATATAATTATTAGAATATTTACTAATACAAAATATTACTTTTTATTCAAAATAATTGAGTTTGCAAGGAAAACAATAATAAGATTATATGCATTATACAAATACCAAAAATTAATGACATTTATTCCATTATATTTCCATATGGTATATAGATAACGTTACCATCATATTCTGGATCGTAGGTATACATATTGTTTCATACTGCTATTTTTATTTACAGTTTACACGCGTCATTCCACATTTACCACTCCCCACATATTCCCGTCTGCAGCAGTGCTGCGTTTGCTGACTTGCAGCATGCCAGCCGCGGCCCATATTGAGCCAAGTTGGCAGCACATATGGACTTGACAAAAGTAACCGGATGTGAGGACGGAGCTAGAATATTGATTATATGAGGTCGTACTATAAAAGCGTAGTGAGCTTTTAAAAAAACTATTCAATTTAATGATATATTATAAGTGAGATTCAAATCCAACACCACTTAAACACTAGTTCCACCCGTAACCATTATATCATTATAATTTTTGTACTACGTGGGTCATTTATATTATATATATAGATAGGGTTGTCAATTTTGACACGAGCACGAAATCCGACCCGAAACCAACTCACTAAAACACAGGCAAAAACATTTTCGGGTCGGGTTGAGATTGGGTTGATAAAATCCTGGATCGGTTTGGGTTTGACCAGTCAACCCGATTTCAACCCGCAACCCGAAAACATTTTTCAAAAAGAAAAGAAAATATATATTGTTATAGTTATGACATAACCCTAAATATATCAATCATGTAACCATTCATTTTTGATGATTTTATATGTTATGTTATATTGTCTTGGTGATTTTGTGTAGATTTGTATTGATAATACAATATTTTTAATTGTGGGTTGATTTCAGGTAGTCAGGTCAGTTTCGGGTTGATTTCGGATCGTCAGGTCGGTTTCGGGTTGACAAATCATAACTCGTTCTGGGTTCGGGTCGGTTTCAAGTTAAGGTGAAACATAAGCAGGTCGGGTTCGAGTTGAAGTCAACCCGACCCAAAACCCGATATTGACAACCCTATATGTAAACTCTAATTACTCTACCTATAGGAACCTTTACATTTTTTAAAAAATGTAGAGTTACAGGATGGGACCCACTTAGCTCCGCCCCTGTTGGATGAAAAAAACTCAAACAACCCGATGCATACCTGAAGTTTGACTCAATAATATAATCGAGAAGATTACTAAAAAACCGAAACAAATTTGAAGCGAATCAAATAAATAATACATCTTAACTTAAAACCATCTAAAAAGAAAATAATTCAACAAATTTCAACCGAACTATTTCACCCTATTAAGACATAACACATATAAGGTAACTTAAAACTTGATTTGTTACTTAACCAAAATCCACCTAAACCGTTTTTATCCAAACCGGATCTAAACAATTTGAAGCAAACCTGAAAATAACTGTATATTTGAATTCTATCAATCTAGACTAAAACTTAATTGATTATCGAACAACCCTAAAATCAACTTTGACAAATCATTCCAAACCAAATCTAAATTTGAACTGAGTGACTGAATTTCAAAGTCTATGTAGATAATTGTTGTTAATGTGTGATAGAGGTGTGGTTATGGTTATAAAGGGGGTAAGGAAATAGTCCAATGCAAATATAATACAAAATCAACATCTAAAATTTGTATCTTATGTAATAAAAAGTTGCAAATACATTAAGAAAAAAAAACTTACTCTAGTTCTGCTCCACACTAAATTAACCCCTCCTCATCCTCTTTCTTTCCTATATTCCTTTCCGCCCTGTTCTATCTGCTTCCTCTTCTAAGTTATGGCCGCAGCACCCTCGAGCTCGCTAGTGGAGGATCTGACTTCACAGTATGCTGAATTATTGCTTACCAGAGAAGAGGGAGCTTCAACCATTCTGGATGATTTAGTTGATGAAGGCCAGGCTCCTCTCTTCTGTTGCTGCATTCTGGCCACATCTTCTCCGCCAAGAATCTGGATGTTCAGGCTATGGAAAGCACTGTTAATAAGGTATGACAGATGCATGGTGACCTAAAGATTTCTCTTGCAAGTCATCATTTATTTATCTTCAAGTTTGACAAGGAGAAACGACGCATGCAATTCGATTACGGGTCCTTGGACCTTCGATGGGTCGCTTTTGTCCTTCAAACAATCGAAAAGTTCAAGGCACCTAAAGATCATCAATTTCTACATATTCCAATATGGATTCGTGTTTATGATGTTCCATTGCACCTACATCATAGGGATTTTACAATAAGGCGAGGCAACCATTTTGTGGAGTTCCTGGAATTTGAAGACGACGGACGATTCAGGGGTGAGTTTTTGCGATTCAAAGTCATCCTTAATATCTATCAACCAGTGCTTCGATGCATCATTGTGATGTTAGGAGGGACCAACTCTGTTCTCCATGTTACATACGATGCCACCCATCTATTTTCATTGTGGCATCTTCCTCCATGCAACAAAAGAGTGTCCACGACAACCCGGTCATACTTAAGAGTCCTTCCTTATGGACCTTGGTTGTGGGCATCTGGGATTCTATTTGGCACGAAGGCTACAAGGACAACAATGATGCTTGGTGTTTTGTTTTGTGGGCTGCTAGATAAGGCTCCATCTTTGGCCACTACACTGTCAAGTTCGCATCTCCATTCAAGAGATTCACCTGAGGCCCGCAAGTTTGATCCTTCTATAGTCACCCTGACCCCCGTTGAAGCTCCTCATCAGAAGCCTCGTCAGGAGGCTGGCCCCAAGAAACACCGTCCTTGCTTCCACTACGGTCATTTTAGAATCGAAATTGTGGATTACCTTTGTTTCTCTTGTGTGGGACAGCAGCTTCATTAGTGCACTGGAAGGAAACACAGTCATGATAGTTCAAGTTAGGAGGATGTTTTAGGCGATTCTCGGGTGGTCATCCAGTCAAATCCGACTATCAAGCAGGGGAAAAAGTCCACAATCCGGCTTGGGCTCTAGCCTTATTATTCATTGGTTGGGAGGACAGCTTCCAACACCAAGGATGATGGCTCACTTGATAGGATGGCAACTCCCAGCATTCTGGGGGTTTTACGAATTGATGTTCTTTCTTTTTGGACGGTTGTAGAGTGTTGGCGGGAGACTTTTGCATCCATGTCTTTTTGCTCATCTCGTTTATCATCACCTTGCTATTGTAATCAGACTTGTGTTTTGTTTTGTTTGGGTGTCTTTGTACTGCTTTGTTAGTGGCTACACTATTTCAGAGGGATCTCTTCCTAAATGGATGTTAGCTCAGTATGCTCACTAGGGTCGGGAATAGTTTTGCACCACTACAAAGCTGGTTTGACTATAACTTAGAGTAATGGGATCTTTGACCACCTCTAATTTGGCTTTTTTGAGTTCCAGTTTCGGATTAAGGGTTGTAATCGAAGGTTTACCCCCCCCTAACTAAATAATAATAGTTTACTTTCAAAAAACTAGTATCGGTCCAACCATGGCTTATGCAGAAAGACAAATTGAAATTGCTAGGCAAATCCAAGAGGTTTTATTTTGGGAGTAGTACACATTTATCTATGTTGATTAGTTTGATCCCAGAAATTAGTGAAGTTGCCCATGATCATTGAAGTTGAAACTGACCCGAGTGCCTTTTTTCTCGGTAGTCCTTTTGCATTTCCAATTGTGAACATATTTGCTACATAAGCTACTTGGTTTGTCATGTTCTTGATTTTCTTCTTGTGAAATAAGTAGTCATTTAAAGCTCAATATATTGACGAAGCTAGCCATTTTGAAGAACCATTGTAGAATGCTTGCCTTTAACCTCTTAATCATTTAAGAATTCTAATATAGACTTCTTGGTTAAGATCTTCATGTAGAAAGGCATTATTGTTATTGAGTTGTTGATGGACCATTTTAATTATGTTGATTGCAATACTAAGAAGAGCTCGGATTGTTGTCATTTTAATAAGTGGAATGAGTGTTTCATAGTGATAAAAAAACTTGCCTTATAAAAATTTCAAGATTTCCATCTAACTTGAGCTTTATCTTATAGACTCGTCATTTACAACCTACCACCATCTTTTCCTTAAGCAATCCACTAGTTCAAAAGTGCTATTGTGTTTTGTGTTCAAGAGCTTTCTTTAACTTTCACATGAATGATCTTCATTCGGGACTCAAGGCAGCTTCTTTTTTTTTTTTTTAAACTCAGATCTATGGTTCATAAGCACTTGAATTTAACTGCAATAAATGAACAATTGGAAGACAAAGCATATAAACTGTTCAATATGTTGAACAATGTTACATAATTAGTTTTTAGTTAAATTTTAGCTTACATGTCGACATAACCAAGAGCTTAAAAAAGAAAAGGCTCTTGATACCATCCCTATAGCTAACTACTTACGTTATTTTGTCCCCTTCTACGATGATCTTCTTTAGGTAAATTGATATATTCAAACCACAAACAAGGATTTGCCCTTGTTGGGTGCGAATGTATGTGTATCCTTTAAAAGTTGATTTTTTAAAACCAAATAGCCTTTGCATCTATAAGCATGTCCTTGAGAGACCCATCAAGGTGAGAAGAAAGCACGTCTTTTGCGGATCCAACAAACTTTCCACCAACGAACACAGCCGGGACTGTCGGATTGCATCCGAGCCGTTGAAGTGCACGCTCCATTTCCTTCCCTCGAGCGTCTCTATCGATCTCGTACACCATGGGACTAGCACCCATCTCGTAAAACAGTGTCTTGACGCTGTGGCACATACAGCATGAGCTCTTTGTGAAGATCACAGCTGCCTTCATCTCTTTGCCAGTTCGTTTACTCTATCCATTGAGTTGAGTAAGAGAAAATAGGGTATTTGATAATGAATTTGGAGATTTGAGTGTGTGGCCCGAGTAAGATTTTCGAAGGGTTTTGGATGGAAAATGGGTTTTTTTCTGAGGAAGAATTGAGTTTGTAGAAGACCCACGAAAGCAAAGAGAATAAGAAGAAGAGATGTCAGTTGATAAGGTGTATGTGTATGTTTTGTTGCTGTTAGGAGAGAAGATGAGTTGAAGGATGCGAGATCTCAACGTCTAATTTATAAGGAATGGAAAACAAACTGATATTGGTGGATTATGAGAAAAAAGGATAGAAAGAAGATGTTCCTTTTTTTGAGATCTCTCTTCCGCCAACGATAAGGCAAAAAAAAAGAGAAAGATGCTTCATTTTGATGCAGTTAATTATTTTTCAGATGTTCGATTTGATTCATTTTTGAATGTCGATAATGACCGACCTCTCCCGGTGTTCCTCAAAATTCAGATATCTTACTTAGTACGTGTAACCATTGATTCTTAATTTGAAAAACATAAGCTATTGGTTCTTCATAAGAATATTGAGAAAGAGAGATTATCATGATCAGATGAGGGCCAAAGATCGATCAGTGGTGATCGAGTTGCCACACAGACACCAGCAAGTATTTTACGCCAGAACACACAGTATACAGGATATATTCCTCTAATTAATTAACTATTTCTTCTGGGTAGTTATAAAAGAAAAGCTAGATGAACCTTCCAAAAGCTAATTCAAAGGTTCGTTGGTTAGTTACGAAATCGGTAAACAGTCGTTGAAAGAGATAAGGGATGCGTTAGTTTTATTTGTGCCTCAGTAATGTGTGAGGAGCATCTCAATGTCTCTACAACTTTAATGGATTCCCCAATATATACATAGCTTCATGCTGCAGTTGTCTATGGAGTTAATCCAATTTTCCACTTGCCACTACTACTGCTACTGCTGGAGTATATTTTGCTTTTTGATCACCACTTGTTGGTCCCCTTGATCAAATCAAAAGTCTAGCTCTGAATTAAAAGAGAAGGAGAACAATTGTGTAAATACAACAGTATGTATCAGGAAGTCAACACAGGGAATTTCAATGAAAGATAAAGCCATGTCACGAGTCAGCCCATAACCCTATTGAATATGTTGTGTGAAATTAGTTGCGTGGTCACACTTTACCCTTGTCCCTTTACATATATAGAGAGAAGGTTGTTTTATTTACTTCTTTCAGTTTAATAAGATAAGCAGTCCTTAAGCGATCAATTGTTGTCTCTTCTCGTAATTACACATATAGTTCGTGGTAGTCTAGACAATATTTTTCACTTACCATGCATTTTTCTTGTTTAGATGAGGATTGATCATGCAGATAAAAGTCATAAAATTGCATACTTCACTTCATAAGCTTCGCGAAGTAACAAACGGGGAGCAAAACAAAGTTCAAATGAATCTAGGTCTGAAACAAGTTTACCTCGTTAGAATACCAATCTGTTTGAACATACGTCCAGACTTGTATGTTCAGCCTCTTTGGACATGCACCCAAACACGGCCGATAGAATTTGAAAATATATGTTTTTAAGAGATAAAAAGGTATATTTTTTAAAGTCACTGAGGGTTGGGAGTAGAACATAACATATTCACGCCAAACGCCTCCAAGTAGGTTTTTTGCCTCTCAACACACTACACATAATTCCACCATTGTTAACAGCACCAGGTTCTAAGGGGAAAGTACAGGATGACGGAAGGCGGAGCCGGGATCTTCTAACCGGAGTTTCTCCTTCCCTTTTATCCAATGTTCTTAGGACGACCCTAGCGTAGGATCGTAAGTGACCCCTAGGATCGGATCGTGAGATCGTTTGATCCTATAAAAGTGAGTTATTATTTAAAATTATTCAAATGTTGTAAACAAATTTTATTTAAAGCATGAAGTTTAATTTGAGTAAGAAAATATAACATTATTGAATTAAAAAATTATAAACTAAGACCACAACTATGACAATACATAATATTGTCCAAAAAATAGAAAAAGAATGAAATCAGATAGTTTAAACATAAATTAAGTCCACAAACTTCATAATTTTAACGTAAGTCTTTATTTCTTTCTTGACCCTCCCAATGAGCTATAAGTTATTTATCTACAAAATTCAGGTTTTCAGATCCATGTCATTCAAAAGAGTAAGTAAGCAATGAAACACAAAGTCAAAATGAGTTCTAACAGTTTATTGTTTCAATTATAAACCAAGAAAGAAAAAAAAATAATAAGAGTAATCAATAATATTTTTATAAATTTTTATTTGTTAGTTTAAGTTATTTTACATTTTCTACTTCAGAGTTTAATAACTTTGAATTTTCCAACCATTACAATATTAAAAAAAAACTAGTTACACATTTTGTAATCTTTCATGATGGAGAAGTGATATTCCGATCTTAATCCTTATCCGCTCAATGACCTCCAATAAATCTACATGTAAAGCTTGTTTTTTATAACATCGAGTTGCAATGTTCATAGTCATGATATTTGATGGATTATGAAACTTTCTACAAAATTTTGAGAACTTTTTGTTTCTTTAGATTTTGTTAAGAGATAATTCACATTGATATGAAAAACGTAAGCAAAAAATTAGGATCGATGAAATCGTAGAATCGTACTATGGATCTAGAGTTAGGATCGTAGGATCATGCGAAGAACTTGTGATCCTTTGACGATTCTACATGGTTCCGATCCTACCTGCGATTCAGACGTAACTATGAATTTGGATCGTGGGATCGAATCGCGATTCTATGAGTATGAACATTGCTTTTATCTAATCTATTCAATGTGTTCTTCCTTTACTTTTCTTATTTTAAGATTAATGTTGGAGTAGTTAGATAAACTTAGATAAGCTTCCCGGATTGGGAGCGAACCTAATCTTTGGAATTCAATGTAATCCTTCCACTACTTTCATCAATGCAATGGTTTAATTACAGTTATTCATGCACTTTAACTCTCTCATCAATTATTAAAGTTTAAGTTGATGACTCCAAAACCACCCTGGTTCTGAGACCCTCACACGCCGCACACTAATTACCTATGATAGGTAAGGCTACACTAATGAAACCCAAACCTGAAGCAGAAGACTTATATATTATACAAAGAGTTTACAAATGTCAAATGGTTTACAAACAAACTAATGAAACAGAAAGATGAGTTAAATGCACCAAAGTAAAAAGGACCACCAGGTTGATAGATCCAAATACAAGACAAATACTAGAAGAAGAAGCAGCAGATCCCAACCAGATTGCTAAACAACCCGCAAATCCGACGGATAATAGGGGTGAGCAAACCACAGCTCAACAGGTGATAAACTTCATCAGCTTGAGCATGCTCAAAACACTCTTACATAACATAGCTTACATATACATACGTTTCATAAAACAGAATCAGAGTCGAAAGGAAGCACTTCAAACCCTTATAGCCAAATACAGGTGGAGCGAAACAGAAGTCTCAATGACAGATAAACAGTGGAAGACATTTACAGAAAATATAAAGCTCTTCATAAAACAGAAATGACTTGTCAAACTATTAGAAGGAAGAAACACAACTGAAGCAAAGATCGTAATTCCAAAAGGAGACTAAGCACACTTAGAGTCTCATGTCAAAAGTTGTCAAAGCTCAAAAAAACTAATCACAAACAAAAGCCCAAACACACTTAGCAAACTGATCAGAATCCACCAATTAAAGTGCTCATAAATCAGAACGTTCATAAATCAAAGCGGACACTAGCTCAGAGCACACACATAAATGGTCAGAGACCAATGGCTCATAAGATCCTCGACAAAGAAAAAAGAGTCAAAGACCCATGGATCGAAAGATCCTTGACAACGCAGAAACGGTCTGAAGACCAATGGATCCGTCTGTCCCAGAACAAAAACAGAATGACGTCTACGTAGCATGCCATGGGATAGCCCGACCCAGCCATTCATAGCTCAGAAGGCAAAGTAACTAGTTCCCAAAATAGAAGCTTCATTTACAGAACATAATGTGTTGTACAATACAAACACCATAACATAGTTTATCTTTACATAACGAAACTGAAGTCGTTGTAAAAACAAAAGTCTTATGTCAAGACTATCAAAGCGGAAAGCCAAACGGAAACAGAAACCGAAATCATACTCTCAAAGCAATTCAAAGACCATAGACAAAATGGAATACTTTCAAACGGAAATGCCATGAAAATGCATACAAAACATGTCAAAATAGTTTATACACACTTAGGGGATCATAACCCCGCATACGAAAGTCAAAACGGAGCGCAAACGAGCATTATAGCCAAAATCAGAAAGGTGTTCAGACATGTGTCTGAACATGCATTTTCGAACGCATGCTGAACTTCAAAATACACAAGTCCGGACGACTGTCCGAACTTACAAGTCAGAACATCTGTCTGAATTTGTGTCCAAACATATAAGTTCGGACAAAGTCCAAAGAAAATCTTACGAGGTATCCAAACTTGTGTCCAGGCTTACATGTTCGGACACAAGGTGAACTTCAAACTCAGAACTCGTCCTCGCATACCGTCTCAACTTGCATGTCCGGATGGAAGTTCGGACACATCAAAAACCGTCAAAATCATATGCGTCCGCACATGCTGTCCGAACTTACATGTTCGGACGCATGTTCGGACACGGTGAAAACTGCAAATTCAGAAACAGAATAGACGAAGCCAAAAACCACAATTCACCATTGTTAACATAACAATTCTTAATATCAAAGTGGGCAACCAAAACACTTTCCACAAGGTTTTTAACAGAGCGAAAACGCCACACAAAGCCAATTCACATTCACAACGAAACTAGAGAACAATTGAACACATTTAGATTCAAACGCAATCCTAGAATCCCCATAGGTGAACACACCCGTACCTAATCCATCTACCACCTATCTTAAATTGAAGACCCACATGGCTCGACGGACTCCACACAACACACCCTTCGAATCCCCACTTAAATTCAACGAACCACCGACTGAATCGATTAGAGGTTGAAACCAAAATCAGAAATGAAGAAAACAAAACAAAGAATAATTGAAAACTAAACCCACAATCTCAACCTGGAAGACGACAGACTGAGAGACAGAACTCCACAAGCATACTATCCTAACAAACGACTTTCGGGAGTAAGGTAGCAGGTCGAAGATGAAGAAGAGAAGCAAAGGGAGAAGAAAAGGAAGGGGAGAAAGGGAAGGAGAAGCAGTACGAGAAAATTAGAATGAGAAAGAAAAAGGAAGAAAAGAATTAATGTGAATAGAAAACTCCCTTACTAACTTAATTTATAGCAAGGCAAAATGACACTCTTACCCCTCCTTTCTTCTAAGTTAATAAATATGCCACAATAATATAAGTATATAACTCTTACTATCATAAGGTAGAAAATGGATATACATTCCCTTTACGAACCAAAAAACTAAAACTAAAAAAGTGGGGCATAACATTATTCCCCTCATAAAAAGAATTTCGTCCTCAAAATTCAACAAAA
Organism: Limonium bicolor; assembly: GCA_023374045.1. NCBI lineage: Eukaryota > Viridiplantae > Streptophyta > Magnoliopsida > Caryophyllales > Plumbaginaceae > Limonium > Limonium bicolor. The sequence continues at coordinate 84,597,020 of CM041779.1, read as the reverse complement.
CCCAAAGCTTAAACTGATGCACCTTGAGTGCCATAATTCTAGAGACACTAACACACATGAAGAGGAAACTCACACTACAAAAGCTCAACCTAACCACGAGATACAGCTCAAAACTCACTGCTGAAACACTGACTCACGAAACTCAACAAAGATCACTGGCAACTCAACCCAAACACAGCACGAAGCACAAATGACCAAATATCATCTGAACTCACAGGAGGAATCCTTTCCCTAAGGACCTAACACTATCAGACTTACACTCAAAACACAACAGATACTACGCTTCCGCTGCACCATTTTGATGGCAGACAACCACATAGCAGACACATATGACTGACATTGGCTAACAAACAAACCAAGCAACAAACAACAATCAACAGACAACAGATAGACAACACGAAAGCGTAGACATGTAAACACTTGATACACCCAGCAAAAGCCAAAACTAGCTCTAATACCATTAAATGTAACGACCCAAACAAGTGGTATCCACGCTACAACCCTAACAAGTGGTATCGAAGATTTGGTTCGTTGGTGGTTTATCAAGATGGTTTGATAGATTCGTGAATTTCGGACTATGAAAAATTAAGGTGGATGTTATTATATGCCAAAATGAATGGTGTCCAACGTTGGAGAGAAAACCTGACACCATGAATGATGATGATTGAAAGAGGATAGATCGAAAGGCTTTGACCGCTGTTCAAGTGAAGTCATTATACATGACAAAGAGCGTCACCAATCATCTTTCATTGAAGAGGTCAAAGCACATTGATGTTCGGTATCATGATATCCTGGATATTGTGGATCAAAATAATATTTTGGTTAAGAAGATCCACACTCAAGAGAATCCTACTGACATATTGACTAAGTCCCATCCAACTCCAGAGTTCACCTTGTGTGTGAACTTAGTGGGACTCTCATCAAGTTGATTAGCCCGTGTGGGGTTTTGGAGTTGAAATATACTTTGGATTATTCACTATTTAGATTGAATTCAAGTCAAGGTGGTAATTATGAAATTGCATTTTGAATTGAAGTCAAGGTAAGAATTCTAGAGTTGCCTTTAGAATTCAAGTCAAGATGGTAATTATGAAATTACGCTTTGAATTCAAGTCAAGGTAAAGAATTTTTAAGTTGCCTTTAAAATTCAAGTCAAGGTGGAGACTTATGAAGTAGTCTTTTGAATTCAAGTCAAGGTGAAAAATTGTAAAATTGCCTTGAATTCTTATCTACAATTCTTCGCCTTGAATTGTAAAGTTGTCTTTCGACATATTTCCATTTATGGAGGAGAATTCAAGACAACTTTATAATTCTTCACCTTGATTTGAATTCAAAAGATAATTTCATAATTACCATCTTGACTTGAATTTAAAGTCAATTTTATAATTACCACCTTGACTTGAATTCACAAGGCAACTTTAGAATCAAAAGGCTACCAACTTGTTTATCGGTGCTACAACCCTAACAGAATCAAATATTATGTGTTTTTATTTTTTATTTTTACAGAGACCACTTGAGCTGAAAAGGAAGAGAGGAAGGCGCTCGATCATATAGAGATAAGGAAAGGACAAGCAGAATCCTTTCTCTGGGTGTTCATCTTTTTCATTATGCTTGCGCCATATGATATCATACTGAAAACTACGGTCAGTTTAGGCAATTGTGTGCGATCGGGAGCGTTTGAGGTCACTGATTAACAATTGAAAGATGAAAACAAGTGTATGAAGGGCGTCAATCATTTGTTGTTTCTCAATCTCTCTTTAGATTTTTGAAGGAGTGAATAACAAAATGGAGAAGGGAATGTCAAACCAAGTCCATGCTCTGGAAGATGCTCAATCACACTCGAGGGTCGTCATGGATCAGATGCGGGGAAGGGATCGAGATTCCAATATTCATGGTAAATATCCAAAAAAAAAACCTTTCAATTGTCACCATGAATAAGGAAGCTTCTTTGTCACATAATTGTGAATGTCACCTCTATTCTTGTAGTGAATTGATCGTGTTACTGAATCCGAGTGTTGCTTGTGGAATTTTTCAAGTATATTTACGATGTTAAGATGAAGATCAAATCAATATACGTGTTACTGGGTTGATAAATTAGACGGACGGGGTGGCAAAACAGATTTCTCGGAGGTGTTAGGCTAATCCTAAATCTGAACCGTTAATTAAACTGGTTGACCCGACCCAACTCAATTAATTAATCGTGTTCAAATATGAAATCCTTCTTATAATTGGCATGCAGGCTCAGTCACTGTTGCTTGTTGTAGTGGGGATAGATCTTGGCCCAAACTCAACCTGTTTAATAAACAGGTTGACCCTTTTGTTAAACAGGTTGATCCGTCTAATCCAATTAATTAATCATGTCCAAATTTAAAACTCAAATCCGCATATATTAAACTCAAAACCTAATATGTTTAGTTATATATAACAAAACAATTTAACTAATTAATATTAGTTTTGTCATTTTATGATATTATTAACTTTACTTTAAATTAAAATATTTATTTTTAATATTTGCATATCTTATTATTATTAAAATTTGATTAAAATGATTAATCCATAATTGATAATATATATTTATTTAATACAAATTATTTAAATGGTTAACAGGTTACATATGTTAAACCTAAATCTAACACGATTAATTTCATGTTGGATTCGTGACGGACTAGCTTTTTGATGTTTGTAGTCCAAGTCCAACTAGCTTTGACTAATAACTGGACTGGGCATGGCCCAATTTTATAATAGTTCGTCATTTTTTTATATCGAACTGTAATTTTTTTTTTTTTTGCAACAGAATCGAACTGTAATTATTAGGATTAGGAAGGACGTACTAGTGTGATAACAAGTTAACAAACTCGAGAATAAGATACATATATTATCTAGAATCGAAAAAACACCACATGTATATACTCAAATTTCCGTAATTCATCTTTAGCTCTAACATTCTTGGTAGTACTACGAAAGATACATTGATCCCTCTCGATTCATATAACATATGAAAATGAGATTAAAGTTCCTCGACGCTTGTCCCACTAAGGCGTCTAAATGTTATATTTTGATGAATTTATTTTTGTTTTTTTTCGTTTTAGTGCTATTTGCACATGGTATTTATATCATATTTATGTTGCTTGTCCTTTCCCCCTTACCATAAATATTTTTTTAAATACAATTAGTTGTTTTTAGATTACAATACCATATTCTAGTGATAATATTTCATTTCATAAAAAATATAATACAAAATTTCAATATTTAATTTTATGTACATATAGTAATATTAAATCATATTTTTTTAACTATTAATTAGTTTATTGTTTTATATGCTGTATACAGTAATAAGTTTAGGGGTTATTATTCGCAGTATAAAATTACTAATCACCGCAGTACAATTTTTTTTACTAAGTGCAGTATAATTTTTTTTCCCAAAGTATCCGGAATACATTGCAATGTGTTGGGGTGCCCGTTTTTCTTCTTCAAAAAAAATTAAAATCGATATATGAAACAGATTTTACAGTCATTTCTTTGTTACTAAAATACCAAAAAACGTGTCAAATAAAGACACTATATTGCTCAAATTGTGTCAAATTAAATCATTATATTGTTCAACTCATGTCAAATTGAATCACTACATTGCTCAAGTACTCGTGACAATTAAATGAGGACATAGCTCAACTCGTGATTTAATTTGACACGAGTTGATCAATATAGTGTCTTTATTTGACACGAGTTGAACAATATAGTGTCTTTATTTGACACATATTTTGACATTTTGTATTTCCATATTTTGTTATATAGTTGAGTGATTTTGGGATCTAAGAAACCTCCTAACAAATCAAAATATATATATATATATATATATATATTTACGTAAAGAAGTAATAATCGTGTCATTTTCTTACAGACAATGTAACTTAGAATCAAGAAAGCGTTTAAATGACTGCTGCTCGGAATAAACTCTAACTTTCAATTCTGTGATTCATGGGGTTTGAATTCTAGGACTTTTGTTAGGAATTTCTACATTTTGATATATTTCAGTTCTCGTGACATAAACATTAGGTTTGTTCCGGTTGGTAGATGTTTGGATTATTAGATAGTTATTCACTTTCGATTCTATGATTCATGGGGTTTGAATTCTAGGAAGATATGGTACCGATTCCTATGAGCGTGTTGATGCATGTGAAATATCCTCCCAAAAGCAGACTATATTAAACAAGTTCAATAGCGACAATACAGATTCGTTTCGTTTTCCTACTCGATACACGTGCTTGCTCTCCAATCATCAAGCTACAATCTTGCTGATTTAAAAGCTCTGCAGAAAATTAAAATAGATACTAAGAAAGAAAAAATGAATGTTTTTCGTTTATATACCCGATGCTGATTGATAGTGATGATCTAGGGAATCTTCAAGTTGATCAAATATCTGTTGGTGATCCATCTAGCACTTCTGGTGTAACACCCCTACCGTTAATCTCGTCATTACCGTCTAATCAGCTCATACTTTCATACTTACGCAGCGGATAATCCATACACATCGGCGGGTGATAAAATGCTGTTAGCCACCCACGTGACTAACAAGGCCTACTTCCACTACAACATCGGTCTGATGGACCAGAATACTCGAGTACGAACAATACAATTCACATTTCAATTTCCAACCGAGTACATACAATTCTCCATTCAATACATTGCTCAATACTTACCATACAATATACCGAGTTTACTAGGTTATAATTCGAATTACAATATTCTTCTCAAATCTATACAACCGTCTATGGGTTCAACATCTCACTCTGTCTAATAAGGTCTACTTAACTTCAAATACTACTACATATACAATGCGGCACGCCGGCCATTCAGAGGGTTACAAGCCCGCACACAAATCAATACACCATCCAACAATCCCTAGCTAATAAGAGGATAACAGCCTGGTCTTTCTCTCGACCATTAACCATTTCGGGTACCTAGAAAATAAAAACAGCGCCCAAAGGGGCTCAGCAAATAGCTGGTATGAAATTCGCATACCCAGCGTGCTAACGGGGGTACGCCGACTACTTCGTCGCATACATGGAGTTCATTTATTATATACATGCATACATGCGATAATGAACAACAATACATTTACCATAGTGCATACGTACATACATTCCAATACATACAATGGAAGACAATCACAATCAATCATTCATACTTACCAAGGCACTGAAATACACTTCTCAAGTCTATCCACAATACTTTGTTAGTTACTTACCCATCTAGGTTAATCGGATATACTTTACTCTTTTACTCGGGATCAATGACTTACACTAGCCATTATCTTTACAATACCAAATACCTTTCTTACCTTAATACTCAAGTCAAGTCGGTGTGACCTCCGGCAGGGACTACGATATCCCATCACCGGGCTTTAGGTTGGCTCACTAATCCAGGTTGCTACCCATTTAAGGGATTTGGACCATGGAAAAGATTAAGGCCAGGAATCAGATCCAACCTCTTGTGTCTTCTCATCCTCACGTGTGGCCGAAACTATATCGGGCTTTCTCAATACTCCAATCTACCAATTTCTCAAAGTTAGAAATGTTAGATAGTTAAGGAGTTAGTGAGAAGTCCACATTCAACAAGTCAAGGTTAACACCCTTGCACATTCGATCTATCAAGTACTTCATCCACAATCATACATTCATGAATTATACAAACTACAAGTTCAAATACAATCCAGCAAGGAACAATACATTACAAGCACAAGAAAGTGCAATAAACACGATTCGTGCATTTTATCTTATTTAGGTGATCACACATAACACACAAACACACACATCAGGTAACCACGGTAGCATACAGGGCATGAGAAAATCATACCGTTCACCGTAGTTGTTTGATCACCGACTCTCCTTCGGTGTCCAATCATTCAAGTCCTATAACATACATAGAATCGGGCGGTTAATTATCTATAATTAACCTAACCCATTTCATCTTTAGTGTTTCCCGATTTACAACTACTAATTCCTTACAATTCAAATTCATTCACATAAGTTACTTACTTCTCATTACTTTTCAAGCTTGTTTACACTCCTAATGACCTTTATATGTCATTAATTAAGTCTTAACAATCTTATAATACCAATACCATTCAAATCCCCATCATTAGAATGCATTAAAACACATTCTGGTGAAATTTTGGGTGGTCCAGGTTTGTGTTCGGGGTTACAAACCCGGACCAAGCCTGGAATACACTTTCTGTCATTTTTTACTTTGGTCTGGGTTTGTGTACCAGAATGTAACCCGGACCAAACCTAGAAATGTGTTTCTGCCTTGTTTTTAGGGTGGTCCGGGTATATGTACCGATTTACAAACCCGGATCAGCCTGTTATGCACCAATTACAGTTTTTCAACCCCTATTTTATAACCAATCCTCTTCTAATCTTTCCACATTTAATCTAGCATGTTTTTACACTATTTTGACTCTTTAAACCTCCTTAATTCATTCATTAAGCTCATCACCCATTTCTTGGTTTCCTTACACCATTTTCTACTCTTAATTCTCCTAAAACTCATGCTATAGATTTTGTTTTCTTCCTTTTTCTTACTCAATGGTTCTTTAGCTAATGACATCTAGCTATACACTTGCATTACCTCCACCCATGTTCTACTCCACTACACTTCTCTTCTAAATTAAAACCAAGGCAATTAACCACTCAAACTTACCTCTACAACACCTAGTTAATCCTAGGTTCTTTTCTCCTCAACTAAAACACTTAAGTCCTCAAGTTTCTAGGATAATTTTGACAGAGTTTCCCCTAAAATTTAACATTGCCCACATCATTATTTCCATTCCACAAAACCTACTCAGCAATCCATATCCACAAGAGGTGCTACAGCACATAAATTCCTACACATTCTCAACAATAATCCCATTGTGCACCAAACTTAATCACTTGGCTCTAAAGCCCTTAACAACACATAATTAATACTAGAATACCTCCCATCATTTGGTTACCATAGTTGTAGTTACACGATACTAAAACTTTCTAGTTTCCCCATACTACAAGGCATTAAAGCTCATTCAAAGGTGAGTTCATTACCTTGTGATTTCCTTGATTTCTTTTCCTTTCCTTCCTCCTTCCTTCCTTGTTCTTCCCTTCCTTTGTTTCTTGATTCCAAATTGGCCAAGATACAGCCCATGTTCAAGGGTACACACAACCACACTAGTAAATACTTAATCCTAGCATTTAACCCTAGAATTTCAAGAGGAGGTTCAAAGCTCAAAATGAGGAATTACCTTCCAATCTCTAGATGGTGTGTTTGGCTAATAAGGCAACAAGATTCCAGCTCCCATTTTGAAGCCAAAACCGGCTGGAACAAGAGCAACTATGGAGCTCAAAACTTGGAATTTTCGGTTGTAAAAAGGAAGGCTAGCAAGAAGAGTTTTTGAGTTACTTTTTACCTTAGAAAACAAGGAGATGATGGAGATCACAATGCTCTTGTTCAAGCTCCAAAAGGGCTTCATCCATGGAGATGAAAGTTGGGGTTTTTGATTTTTGAAAGGGTAGAAATGTGCTCCAAGATGAGGGGAATCTAGTGGTGTAATTATTTTTGTGTTTTGCCCTTGTTTAGGCCATGAAAATGGAAGGAGAAGAGAGGGCTGTGTGGAGGAAATGGAAATCGCCATTACTGGCCTGGAGGAGGAAGAAGAATTCAGAGAGGAGGAGGGAGTACGTGAGAAATGAGAGAAATGGGGAGGAGAGAGAGTCAGAAAAGTGCTTTTGCACTTTATTGCCTTTTTATTTTCTCTTCTTTTGTTTTCTTGTGAGTGAGAGAGTTAGGAGAGGGGGTGTAACCGAGACACACTGTAGGATCAAGTGGCTAACTCAAACCAATCAAAGTGTGAGTCTAAGGATTGTTTTGACTCAATCGGCCTTCGTAAATGAGAAACACTCTTTGATGTAGAGGCACTCAATCGAATTAACTAAACTAAGGGTGTGGAAGGCTTTTGCGGTAATTATAGCGAAACGATGAAAAGAGAGAAGGACCCTGTGGAACTCAGCAAGATACACAAATAGCTATTTCATTTCCTGGTCAAATAAAACAACTTACAAATGCCCACTAAGTAGAAAGGATCTACTTAGCGGTTTTTTCACTCACTCACCCAACACACTTTCTAATCAGAACAATGGTAAGCGTAGTGAAACTAGGATCTTCCTAGGTAGAGTCTATCTAGATGTGCTAACTAATTAGGTACGTATTCTCTCTCTCTTTCTGGCTTACAATGCGATTCTCTTTCTCTCTCTAAGCTCTGAAATAATCCTCAATGAAAGCACACTGAAAACTGACTATTACATATCTTATTTATACTCTAAGTACAACAGCAGGTCGAAGGAGTTAGTTCCGAAAATACCGGAACTAACTTAGTGGGCAACTTCCAATGGCTCTGAAGTGGTCTTCTTACTTGGGCTGCGATCTTCGGATGTTGAGGAAGAACTTCATGACCGTTGTGGCACTTAAGGTGTTCCGAGTTGACTCCTGATTTTCCGCAACAGCACGAGAGAGTCTATGAAGTCTTCTTTGTTGCGCAGGACTCTATTGGAGAGGCTCACTCTTTGTATCTGTCAAGTGATGATTGACTCTGTTGCGGTGAAGGGCTATCTCTGCAACACTCCGATGTCCCAACAGTTTCCCCCTTTGTTGCTGATGATAGCAAACCTTCGTGAATCCCGATGGAGTCAATCCTGAAATAAAAAACAAAGAACTAGGGGAACCGACCCTGTCAAAGTTCCCCCTTAATAGCAGCAGTAGCAACTAAATTCAAGGACTCTGTTTAGGTCCCCCCTTGATCGGAGAAGGACTCTAGGCAAGCAAACGATAAATAAGCAGTGTAATAGGCAGGATAGTATATAAGGCAGTCAAAAGCACTAGACCACATGGTCCAGCAGCGCAATCCGAAAAAGCAGTTTAAACAAGCAGCAGAATAACCCGTACACCAGACGGGATTCACCGCTTCCCCCTTTTGCTTTCATCAGAGGGGAAGTCCACAGTATCACAAAGTCAGTCAAAGTATTCACACAAAAACCATAAAAGTGTTTAGAACTTAAAAGCAGCCTAAGTTCTAACACTACACACACACGTCATTCTAAGGGTTTGGGGTTAAGGTGGATTGGATGTCAAGGAGTTGGTCTTACAAGGCCGTCACTGTCGTCTCTATCCGGCGAGTCGGTCCATCATCCGCTTCTGGCCCTGAATCAGCTCGGCTGCATGCGCAATGAGGCGCTCCCACTTTCTCCAGAAGGGGTTGGAGTGAAGCTTGTGGGACTGCCTCTTGAGAAGTGGATGTCCCCGCCGTCGTTGGAGTAGATGGTGGGGGCAGCAGCTTTGATTTGTCGATAGAAGTCAGCCGATTCAGATACCGCAGGTTTGATGGTGTCTGCCTCTTCGATGGACTCTGGCGTCGAAGTCGCCAAGGGTACCTGAAAGAATTTGAATACGTGAGGCAACCAGAACACGTACCCCAAGGAGTGTTTCGGGGTGTCGACGACTGGGCTAGGTGATGGAGAATTATGTGTGCCAGATTGATAGAGTGACGATTAATGATACAGTACATAATGGTGAGGTCCAAGCAGTTGACCATGAGGTTTCCTTCTTCCTTGGGACAATATTTTGATGACCAGAATGTGGAGGAGTTGGTGTAAGATGGAGAGATCGCCACGGGGTATGGGGGAGCCAATCTTTTTCTTGGAGGAGAAAAAGCGATAGATTTTATTTTGTGGGACCCCGGGGATCTCAGGAAGGATTCCTTTTTCATAGAATGACAGGCCAGTGGCAGGGACGCCAAGAATTTCGGACAATTTGCAAGATCAAAGAATATTGGGTGGGAATTAACAACAGACTGTGCATCACCGTTTCGGATGACAAGGTTTTGGAAGAAGTCGACAGACTCTATGGGATACCACTCCGTAATCTCACAGAAGAGGTGTTTCCACCCCTGAACTTCTAGCATAGTAACCAACTCCCTAGGTTGGAGGATATGTGACAGCCCAGACAACAGCCCACATGTGTGATATTGTCCGCTTTGGCACGCAGGCCGCGGATTTGTTCCTGGGGTTTCGCCCCAAAAGCTCCCACAAGGGAAGAGTATCCCCACCCTAATAAGTATGGTTCGTGCTCTCTCCCGATCGATGTGGGAGGTACACCACGCCAGGTGTTACACCCTACCCCCCCTTAAGGAGCCCAGTGCCCTCACGGGCTCACTGGACCCACACCGACCTGGGTCTGGCTCTGATACCATCTGTGACAGCCCAGACAAACAGCCCACATGTGTGATATTGTCCGCTTTGGCACGCAGGCCGCACGGATTTGTTCCTGGGGTTTCGCCCCAAAACGCGTCACACAAGGGAAGAGTATCCCCACCCTAATAAGGTGGTTCGTGCTCTCTCCCGATCGATGTGGGAGGTAACACCACGCCAGGTGTTCAGATAGAGCCCAAGAAAAGTCGAGGAACTTACCCCTGACGATATTACGTTCCGAGGCAGGGTCCCCGAGCATGTACCGTTGAGTGAATGGGTCGACCTTCACACTCTGTCGGTGCGGCTTTAGTGGTTTTTGATCTTTGGCGGAGGTAGCACCAGTAGAGGCGTCGTGACTGTTGTGGGCAGTTCTTGGACTGGAGACGATTCCCGAACCGGAGGAGACATGTTTGGCCTTGACAGAGGAACGGAGCATTCTTTTTGCTGTGGGTCGGTAGAGGTTTGCCTTTTCTCTTGGCGTTTTGGGTGGAGGTTGTTGCGGTGGTGTTGTGGATTTAGCGGGTGATGCTGGTGGGGTTGGTGTAGGGGATTTTGGTGGTTTTGTTGGTATGGCTTGTGGCTATCAGTAGGATGGGTTTCGGCGGAGGGTTGTTAGCTTGTGGTGTTGGGGATGGTGGTAGGGTTTGGATTGGGGTGACCTCCTCAATGTCGGTTTCAAGATTTCTGTTCTTGCAGCGGATGACGTGTTTGATGGGTGGATGGGTCGCGGTTTCAGGTGGGGGTGTGGAGGAGTGTGTGGGAGACGAAGTAGCGGTGGTTTTAGTGGGAGAGTGAGTGGTGGTGGTGAGTGGGATGGATTAGGTTCGCCATCGATTGGAGGTACGCCTGAAGGCGAAATGGGATCGGCGAAAATATCGGCTGGGATGTTGATTCCGTTGAAGTTGATGCCGGCCATTTGGAAATTGAAGGAAGCTTGGGTGTAAAGGGAGTGGAAGTGAGAGTGATGGAGTGGACAGGTGATAGATATAAAGGCTGGAATTGCAGAGATGGCGTGTGTCAGGCGAGATAAATGCGGCGACGTCAGGGTAGGGCGAGATCAAGGGCGACGATTTAGGCGGTTGGGTTTTGATAGATGACGTGGATAGTAGCGCTAGAGTAATAGACGTGCGAAGTAATAAAACACATTTCACTGATTCAAGTGCAAACAAAGACAGACTCTATGAGACATGAGGGAGTACCTGCTGAAGATTGCGGTAGGGGCAAGGAGATGCGACCGTCTAGGTAGACGGAGTCAATCCGATTGCTGATCGCAGTGCTTCGAATCTTGCTGTAGACAAGGGTTTAGTAAAAATATCTGCAAGTTGATCTTCTGTGGGCACCAAGTCAAGTTGGATAAGCTTTTTCTCGACACAGTCTTTCAAGAAGTGAAGCGAATTTCGATGTGTTGGTTCTTGAGTGTTGGACTGGATTTTTTTCTGATATTTTGATTGTGCTTTTGTTGTCACAAAAGATTGGATCTATTCTTGGGTGACATGACTTGAAGTTGTTGTTTCATCCAAAGGAGTTGGGAGCAACAGGCTTGCAGCAGAACATACTGCTCTGCTGTAGAGAGTGCTACAGAATTCTGTTTTTTTGGAGGACCATGAAAAAGGCAAAGACCCAGAATTGTGCATTACCTGAATTACTCTTTCGATCTTGGAGAGAACCAGCCCAGTCAGAGTCACTATATCCAGATAAAGTAAAGTAGGGATCGTGGATACCATAGATAGAGTGTACTTGTACCTTTAAGATAGCGAAGATACGCTTGACTGCTTTGAGGTGAGACTGTTTTGGTGCTGCTTGGAAGCGAGCACAAAGAGACTGCGTGAAGAATGTCTGGGCGACTGGCAGTCAGGTACAAGAGGGACCCTATCATTCCTCTATATTCGGTGGCATTGACGCCGACTCCGTCATCATCAGGATGCAGTTTGGCAGATGTACAGCTTGGTGTGGACATACTCTTGGCATTTTTCAGGTTGTACTTATCAAGGAGTTCCTTGATGTACTTTTGTTGATGGATCTTGATCCCTTCCCTTTCCTGTTGAATTTGTAATCCTAAGAAGAACTTGAGCTCACCTAACTCATTCATGGAAAACTCTTGCTTCATAAGGTTAGCAAAATGGTCACAGAGGGTGTTACTTGTAGAACCATAAATGATATCATCAACATAGATCTGTACTAGAAGTAAGTCATGTGATGAGTGTAGAATGAAGAGTTTTATCTACGTTACCTCGAGAGAAACCATTTTGCAATAGATATGTAGACAGTCTTTCATACCAGGCACGTGGAGCCTGTTTCAGTCCGTAAAGGGCCTTACACAGTTTGTAGACGTAGTCGGGATGGACGGAGTCTGTGAACCCTGGTGGTTGCTCGACGTAGACTTCTCTATCAATGTAGCCGTGGAGGAAGGCTGTCTTAACATCCATTTGATATAATTGGAAACCTTTGAAAGCAGCAAACGCAATTAGCATGCGAATTGCTTCAAGACGAGCTACGGGAGCGAAGGTTTCATCATAATCAATCCCTTCTTCTTGATTGTAGCCCTGGACGACCAATCGAGCTTTATTCCTGAAAACTTGTCCTGCATCATCAAGTTTATTACGAAAGACCCAACGTGTACCAATTGTTTGTTGATGCGTGGGGCGAGGAACTAACTCCCAGACAGCATGTCGCTGGAGAGAATTGAGTTCCTCCTGCATAGCAGTAACCCAATCACTATCAAGGAGTGCTTCTTTGACGTTTCTTGGTTCAGTGCTAGACAGAAAAGCACCAAAGGCACAGAGGTTTTGCATAGCTTGTAGGCGTGTTTGAACACCGGAGTTTGGGTCTGTAATGATGTTTTCAGGAGGGTGAGCAGATTTTTGCTGGAACTGTCGACGTGAAGCAGGAGGGGGTGTGTCTTTGTCAGAGGAGTCAAAATTCAAGTTTTGTGGTAAGGGTGTCTCCGGGTTATGGTCAGAGTCAGTAGATTCTGATGAATTGTTTTTGTTTGCTGGAGAATCATGAGGAGTGATGGAGTGGGACTCAGGGAGTCTTCCTATTGGTACAGTGATGAAGTGTGGATCGGTGAGAAAATCATCAGGGGCAAAGTCAAGTTGATCAGAAGATGAGCCAACGTTGTGGGACTCATCGAACTTGACATGTGGGCTTTCTTCTAAACATTGAGTTCTCAGATTGATAACACGATAAGCTTTGCTTTTAGAAGAATAGCCAAGAAAGATACCTTCATCACTTTTAGGAGAGAACTTACCCAAGTTGTCCTTACCATTATTGTGGATAAAGCACTTACATCCGAAACGCCTGAGATGTATAAGACTTGGTTTTCGTTGACGGAGTAGTTCATAGGGTGTCTTGTGAAGGAATGGATGAATCAACGCACGGTTTAACACATAGCATGCTGTGTTAACAGCTTCTGCCCAGTAAGATGGAGTGAGTTGACTGTCAATGAGCATGGTGCGAGCCATTTCTACCAAAGTTCTATTTTTGCGTTCAACTACTCCGTTTTGTTCTGGAGTACGTGCGGATGATATTTGGTGATCAACTCCGTTGTCCCTGCAAAACTCATCAAACGACTTGTTGCAAAATTCAGTACCCTGGTCCGTTCTCAGGGTTTTTAGAGTAAAGAAAATTTGTTGACAAGCATTTTATGGAGTTTGACGAACTCCGTAAAAGTTTCATCCTTAGTAGATAAAAAATGACCCAGGTCCACCTGGAATAGTCATCGACTATGACCAGGATGTACCTCTTACCACTTCTACTTTGTGTGCGCATGGGGCCAACAAGATCCATGTGTAGCAGTTCTAGCGGAGAGCTAGTAGAGAGAGTAGGCTTACTTTTGAAGGAGGACCGGGTGTGTTTACCTTTTACACATGCTTCACAGACGGAGTCTGTGTCAAAAGTTGTGTCGGGTAAACCAATCACCAAGTCCTTGCTTTTGAGTTTGTTCAACAGCCTATGATTTGCGTGACCAAGTCTGGAGTGCCACAGTAGTGAGTTTTTGGAATGCACGTTGAGACAGACTTGATCGTCTGGATTAATGGAGTTTAAGCACATTTTGTAGAGATTTCCTTCTCTACGTCCCACAGCTTTTAATGAACCTGTACGCTCATCATAAACCTTACAATCCGAAGAGGAGAAAAGTACCAAATTGAATCTATCACAAATTTGAGAAATACTTAGTAAACTGTGTTGGAGTCCAGTGACCAGATGGACTCCATCAATTTTAAATTTTGAGGGGTTACCTACGGATCCAACTCCCACGATTTCACCCTGGTTGTTGTTTCCAAAAGTAACCTTACCTCCTTGGTAGGATGAAAGCGAATTGAATTGATTTGGATCTCCAGTCATGTGACGAGAGCATCCACTATCCAAGTACCAGCTGTCTCCATTCGCCTTCACCTACAAAAGAACAGATCATTTGTTAGATTTGGGAACCCAGATGTACTTGGGTTCCCTTTTCGAGCCAGACTTTTCAATTTTTCTCGTGCTTCAAGTATCAATTTAACACGTTTAACATTAAATGAGAGATCTCTATTTAATTTATCACATGCACTGTCTCGATGTCCAAGACTCCCGCAATAGCCACAAATTTTGGTTGGTGGAAGATTGACGTATTTCTGTTGTCCTTTCCACCAGGAGTCGAATTTTTCTTTTTCTGATATCGTTTGGCTTGTTGTCGGATTTGGACATATTCTTTGGAATGTCGAACTTACCTTTGTGCCACTTGGGTGTGGATTGAGTGGATCGAACTCCGATTGTAGATTCACAATTGTTGAGAGAGTTGTTCTACTTTAGAGCGAAGAGCATCTCGATCTTGGCTAATTTCTTTG
>CM041779.1:84534864-84581423 GCA_023374045.1 Limonium bicolor | reverse complement strand
CCGCACTTCTTCAGCTTTCGCTATGGGTACATAATACTATTAGTATAATGTATACTCTGTAACGTGTATACTCTGTAGCATATTAGTATAGCATACACATGTTATATCGCATAGCAGATAGTCAGACGCTTATGTATATATACATAGTTAGTTATATATATAGTCAGTCATATGCGCAAATGAAATAACTCTCTTTGTAATAAAACCTTAATAGCGATTCAAATACAATCAGTAATTCTTCTCGTTCTCTTCAAATGGTATCAGAGCACGTTAAGAGATCTACATGACAGAGGTGATTGAACCAGAAGAAACCATGGCGGAAGTGAAGAACACCGGTGGAGTCGACTACAATGACCCCTTCTACCTTCATCCCAGTGACCAACCTTGGATGGTTCTTGGTTACATGTTCTTAGGCGGAGAAGGATTTTTTGTTTGGAAGAAAGAAGATGACGATTGCGCTCAAAGCCAAGAAAAATTTGACTTTCTGGATCGAACCATCACCGCGCCAAACAAAGACGACTCTAAATACCTAGCCTGGGAGCGTTGCAACAACATGTTAGTAGCTTGGTTGACTCAGTGCTTGGACAAGAAGATAGGAGAAAGTATCATTTACTATACCTCTGCGGCTGATGCGTGGGATAACTTGTGCTCAAGGTATGAGCAAGTTAATATAGCGCAAATCTTCTCGCTCAGAAAAGAATTGGGGAAGCTTGAGCAGAACGACGACTCAATTTCACAATTCTACACTAAGATGCGAAATTATGGGATGAACTCGAAGTGATGGAGCAAAAACCTAGTTGCTCGTGCAGCGCAAAAAAGGAATATCAGAAGCAGGATCAGAAAGAAAGGTTGATGTTGTTCCTTATGGGGATAAATGAAACTTATTCAAACGTTGTTTCGAACATCCTCCTGAAATCGCCGCTGCATTCTATGGAAGAAGCCTATGCGATTGTGACTCAAGAAGAAACGAGGAGAAACATAAATTCCAGGAGCAACGGGCAAGAACCAGAGACCGTCGCTCTCCTCGTAGATAGAAGCAAGCTGGGAATTGGGCAATCTGTCAAGAAACAAACTCCAAAGGCCTTTAAGATGAATCTGCAATGTTTGAAATGCCAGAAGAAAGGCCATACAAAGGAGACCTGCTTTGAAGTAGTCGGCTACCCAGACTGGTGGGTAAAGAAACCCAAAATAGTAATTGGAACTGTTCAACTGGAGGAGAAGATTGAAGGGAAAAGCGCAACTGATAAGACTCAATCAAGCAACGCTAATCTGGCCCTACAAGAATTGAATCAACTTCGTAATCTCTTGCAAAGAAGTCAAGCTGACAGTCAACAAGAAGGACGAACTTGCGACTTTGTTGGTATTCAAAATCCTAACCTTTACTGTTCTGTTTGCTTGAGTAATAAAACTGATCTAGCAGATAACGTTTCTTGGATCATTGACTCAGGAGCCTCTGAGCATATGTGGTAATAGAAATCTGTTTTCTGATCTTAAAACATTGAAAGAAATGCGTGAGATAATTATGCCAGACAGACATGTTCAGAATGTGAATCAATATGGGAAGGTTAAACTGGGAAGACATTTTGTTTTGCTTGATGTCTTGCTGGTTGAAAGTTTTAGTTTTAATCTGATATCTGTGAATAAACTAGTCAAGCAAATAAGACTTTCTATTGTATTTCATGATTCAATCTGTTCTCTGCAGGACCATGACAGTAATACTACATGGGTGATAGGCAAAGCCCACTAGTACAAAAAACGTCTATTTCGGCGCCCCTATTTCGGCGGTTGTAGATAAAACCGCCGTAAGAGGCCCGAGATGTATACGTATGTAAAGAAGGGGTCTATTTCGGCGGTTCCTAGATATGAACCGCCGAAATAGGCCCTTTTTAATAATAAAAAAAATTAAAGAGACCTATTTCGGCGGTTCCTTACACGAAACCGCCGAAATAGGTGTTTCTATTTTCTTTTTTTTTTTAAATTTAATCATCTATTTCGGCGGTTCTTTGTTAGGAACCGCCGAAATAGGTCTCTTTAATTTTTTATATTAAAAAGGGCCTATTTCGGCGGTTTTAACAAGGAACCGCCGAAATAGGTCCTTTTAATTAACCCCCACCCCGTTTCGTAACAATTACGATTTCATTAGCTATTAAACCCCTCTTCTCCTCTCTCTGTTCGCGGCGATTGCGACCAACACCGCCACCACAGCCGTATTCCGGCCGCCCTCCTCCTCCTCTCGCTGTCGCCGGTGTCGCGCCGTCGGTGGTGGTCTTCGTGTGGCGTCGCCGGCCTCATTCCGCCATTTAACAGAGGCGAACAGAGGTGAGCAACCCTAACTTTTTCGATTTTGCTTATTAATTGTTAATTTGTTGTAAAAGTGAATTGTTGTCACATTATGATTGTGGATGATGATATTTATTGTGTGTGTGAAATTTTGCAAGATTTGGTTGTTAAACTATTAAATTTATGTATGCACACAAGGTGTTCGACGAAATGTCCGAGTGAATTTTTGTGCTGTTTTTGGCCCTTCTTTTAAGTATAGTTAGGTTGGAAAAATTCCCGGACTATTGTGAATCGATCTGTCTATTCCCTGTATGGAGTCTTTGTCTCAACATTTCCACTTTGTACAATAGAAGTTTATGGGAGAAACTCCCATTGTTTAGAGTTATATTAGGCGTCCATGAGAGAAACACTTAATGTAAATTAAGAGGTAATGTATATGATAAAGAGGTAATGCATAAATTAGTGCGTTAAATTGTAAAATTATAAAATTGAAACGTATATATTACTGAATATAAAATAGTATAATAATAAATACAAATTTATATTATAAAAAGGCTATCAATATGTATAATCAATTATTTAGTACGAGTTGTAAGGAAATTTGTTTATCTAATTTTTAATATAAATTGTAATAACTATAATAAACCATGACATAATTAATAAGTTGTTTATTATCAATTTCATATATCTTCATCATATATTATTTAGAATAAATATACGTTAAAATAAGTTTAAACTCCCATTGTAGTTAGTGAATTTAGTTAGTTAAACTCACTTAGTTAATTTAATTCGTATTTTATAAATTAGTAGCAAAATGTACGTAAATAAATTAATTTGTTGTAAATATTATTTATATGTTGTCAAAAAAATATTGTTAAGGAATTTAGTTAGTTTTTCGGGCTTAGTTAATTCAATTACTGTGAGTTAAACTTATTTTAAATTCACTAACAACAATGGGAGTTTAAACTCACTTAGTTAATTTAATTCGTATTTTATAAATTAGTAGCAAAATGTACGTAAATAAATTAATTTGTTGTAAATATTAGAGAAAGTGTTATGAAATGTATATGTACAGTGCTTGTGTGAGCAAGTGAATATGAAAGTTGTAAACGCAAAGTATAAATAATCAAATTTTGTAGTGAGTTTAGAAGAAAGAAATAGTAAAGAAGAAAGAGTGTATAAAGTAATGAGTGAGCAGAATGATGATTATAGTAGATAAAGTAGTAAAAAAGTGTAGAAATGATAAGTAGAAAAAGAGTAGAACGTTTCGTAGTGTATAATTGAATAAGAGCGTGAACAAGCAGTCATAGTAGAAAAATATTGTAGTAGGTGAGGTATTAGCCGTTTTAGTAGCGGTTTGAAGTAGAGGTGTGAGAATGTATTTATATATATATGAGTATTGTATAGTCGTTAAGTTTAATATAAAATTATTCTAATTGATCTGAATGTTGTTCAATCTTTATGCGTTGCCTCTGTAGAGATTGGTGTTGCTACACAAGTCTCGCACGCCCGATTGAGAAGAGGGGCTGAAAACAATTCATTTATGAACCGGTATTTTTTTTTAATTTAACTCTTCATTCTCTTCACTCACTGTAATATAATCTAACTTATCATTTTTCTCTTTTGTGTCTCTACAGATAAATACTTAAGGAGCTTCTTTACCATTTGATGGTAGATTGAAAGCGGAGCGGAGAGCAATTCATTTTCGAACCGGTAATATAATCTAACGTATCATTTTTCTCTTTTGTACTTTGTATTTGATTTCCACAAATTATTGGAATTTCGTTTGATGAATGAATTTGGTATATATTAGTTTGGTTTATGATTGAAATTTGTGTTGTTGAATAATTGGTGAATGCTTAATAATAGGCATAGTTGTGTCTTTATTTTACTTTGTATTTTATTTCCACAAATTATTAAAATTTTGTTTGATGGATAAAGTTGGTATTAGTTTGATTTGTGATGGAAATTTGTGTTGATGAATGGTTGGTGAATGCTTAATAATAAGCATGGGATAGGTAAAATTATGCAAAAGTCATGCCGTTTTTTTTAAAATCTCTTCGTAATTAATTGTTTGATGTATGTGTATATGTCTAACAATATCTAATTTTTTTATCAGGTCCGTTATTCACCTCTCTTGTTTCCCGCCTTCTTCCATTACTTTTCCTCTTTCCTCCTCTGTGCACAAGTAAGTAACTAAACCTTATTTTTTGTTTAATAAATGCAATTATGTATTTAAATATAAGTGCTAGTACATAATTTAGCTTCATTCCCTATTTGTTGATGCATTTCTTTTTTAATTTATTTTTTGTTGCTCCCTTGCAGAGACATATCAGAAGTGGTATTGCTGCATCTCTCGCACAGAAGCCTACCTCTCAGGCACCAGTCTCCCCTGTCCATAAATCCTTAAAAAACAAGTACGTATTCTAACTCTCGATTCTTTGTTATCTGTAAACCGGTTTGAACTTATACAGTGGAGAATTGAAAGCGTTGATTTGATGATCTGAATTTGCAATTGGTTTTCAGTTAGCTAGTAAAGAATTGATTTATTTTAATTGTTGGTTGCTGCCATTGTTGGAATGTTTGTGGTTGTGATGACTTTGGTGAGTGCTGAATAATAAGCACGGGATGTGTACAATTATGCAAAGGTCATGCCAAATTTTTTGTAGAAAAAGTATTCGTAATATTGTTTTAAACACCGGTTTCTGTTTTAGAAGTGCAACAATTTCTTAAATTTAAAATGGTAGTTTATTTTGTGTTTGCAACCTTAGAGTTAGGCTAGACTAATTGTCAATCATCCCAGTCATGCTCCATTAGGAAATAAACATGTGCAACTTAATATAGGCCATATTCTACAAAGGATCTAACTCACACCTGTGATCTGTTGCACATGTAGTATGGAGCGTGACTGGATGTATGGTGATAGAGGCGAACATTTTGACAAAATGCTGAAAGAGTTTTGCAAAGCTGCAGTGCAACACAAGGACAGGACAAAGGCGGAGAAAATTCCATGTCCTTGTGTTGATTGTGGTGTGGTTAGACATTATTCAAGCATCAACCTCGTACAACTCCATGTGAAGACCCGTGGTTTCATGCCACATTATACAAAATGGATTTTTCATGGAGAACGTGTTGAAGATAATGCTTCATCTTCCTACAGTCACGATCGGTGTAACTCAAGAACCGAGCAGACATTCGATACTACTAACGAGTCAGAACTCCCAAGCGCTTCCGGAGTCAATGTTGACAGTGAGTCGACTTATCATGATGAACAAATTGACGAGATGCTTGGTAACGTTGAGGATAACTTTGTCGACCGGCCGGATGAGTATCAAAGGTTGTTGGACGCATCCAAAACGGCGTTGTATCCTACTTGCACTAAGTACACGAAATTGACAGCTATATTGAATTTGTTCAACCTGAAGGGAAGATATGGATTGAGTGACAAAGGTTTCACGGCATTCCTCGAGCTGATTCATGATATGCTACCGGATGAGAACGGTCTCCCTACGACCACGTATGAGGCAAAGAAATGGGTGTGTCCAATGGGAGTAGAGTACAAAAAAATTCACGCGTGTCCAAACAACTGTGTGTTGTACAGGGGTGAATACGAACATCTGGACAATTGCCCAAAATGTTCGTTGTCCCGGTATAAGCATAAAGATGGTGAGTACTCCTCCGTTCAGAAAAAAAGCCCTCCAGCAAAACTTGTTTGGTATTTGCCGATTATACCCAGATTCAAACGGTTGTTTGCGAATCCGAAAGATGCAAAGAACTTACGATGGCATGCGAGGGTAGAAAGAGTGATGAGAAACTAAGACATCCAGCAGATGGGCCTCAGTGGAGAAACATCAATAGACGGTTCAAAGAACATTTCGGACATGAAGATAGGAATCTGAGGCTTGGGTTATGTACTGATGGAATGAACCCGTACGGCACATTGAGTAGTCAACACAGTACATGGCCTGTTCTGCTAGTGATCTACAATTTGCCCTCATGGTTGTGTATGAAACGAAAGTACATCATGTTATCGCTCCTGATATCTGGTCCCAAGCAGCCAGGTAATAGCATTGATGTGTACCTTGCCCCTCTGATCGACGATCTGAAGCTATTGTGGAATGAGGGGACCGTGGTATATGATGCTTATGCAAGAGAGAATTTCACGCTCAAGGCTTTGTTGTTCTGTACCGTCAATGACTTCCCTGCGTATGGGAACTTGTCCGGTTACACGGTTAAAGGAACATTTGCATGTCCCATATGCGAGGAAGACACTTGTTCGGACCGTTTAAAACATTGTGGGAAGAATGTTTATATGTGTCATCGACGTCTTCTCCCCGAAGATCACCCTTATCGAGTAACGAAGAGAAAGTTGTTCAATGGTCAAGCCGAAACTCGTGTGGCCCGTCTACCTCTGACCTCTGAGGAAGTGTACGAAAAGGTTAAGGACATTGTAAATGTATTTGGAAACACATCAAAACCGCGAAAAACATTTGGAAAAAGTGTTCTATCTTTTGGGAACTACCTTATTGGCGTCATCTTTCTGTGAGGCACTGCTTAGACATCATGCACATTGTGAAGAACGTTGGTGAGGCAGTGAGTGGGACTTTACTCAATATACCCGGCAAAACAAAAGACGGATTGAAAATCAGAAAGGACATGCAAACCATGGGTATACGAAAGGAGTTACACCCACAAGAGAATGGGAAACGAATCTACCTACCTCCTGCATGCTACACGCTCTCAAAGGCTGAAAAGATTAGTTTCTGCAAATGTCTGTACTCGGTAAAAGTACCGTCTGGATACTCTTCAAACTGGAAGAACATTGTATCGATGAAGGATTTAAAACTTTTAGGCATGAAATCTCACGATTATCATGTACTGATGTTACATCTTCTTCCGGTCGCAATTCGAGGGATATTGCCATCTGATGTCAGAAATGCTTTAACTCGGTTATGTTTCTTTTTCAACGCTGTGTGCTCCAAGGCAATTGACGTAACCTCTCTAGATGATCTACAACGTGAAATTGTTATCACTTTATGTCAACTTGAGATGTATTTCCCACCATCTTTCTTTGATATAATGGTACATCTAATTGTGCACATCGTTCGAGAGATACAGTTCTGCGGTCCGGTATACTTACGGTACATGTACCCTTTTGAACGGTACATGGGTATTCTGAAAAGTAGAATGAAGAATAGGTATCGACCAGAGGGGAGCATTGTTGAAGCAACAGTGACTGAGGAAGTCACGGAGTTTGTGACCGATTATTTGAGTGAGGCAGAGTCTATTGGTATCCCAAAACCACGACACTATGGCAGGTTTAAGGGTAAAGGTGTTATTGGTAGAAAGATCGTGCAAGTTTCGCGTCTACTTATTCATCAAGCACATTTGTTTGTCTTACAACATCTTGAGGTTGTTGAACCTTATTTGGAAACCCATATGGTTGAGTTAAGGCATCAAAATCCTTTGAAAAACCACATTTGGCTGACAAAAGAACAAAACCGAGTTTTTATCCAATGGTTCAAAGATCATGTGTTGACATTAGCATCATCAGATCCAGAAGCTGTAAGCGAAGAGATCAGATGTTTGGCAATCGGACCTGAAACTAATATTACATCTTTTGAGGGGTATGATATTAGTGGGTATACATACTACACTGCACGCCAAGATGCCAAATCGATAAACCAGAATAGTGGGGTAAAAATTGAAGCTGCTGCCACTGAGTACCACAGCGGTAACCGATCTCAACCAGTTAGTAATTGGTATTATGGTGTCATCGAGGACATCTGGGAACTAGACTATGACATTGATTCCTTTCTGTTGTTCCGGTGCAAGTGGGTGGACAACCGACGCGGGTACCAAAATGATGGAGGGCTTACCATGGTTGATCTTTCACGGTTACACGGTTATAATGATGATCAATTTGTTCTGGGAAAGGATTGCGAGCAAGTGTGGTATGTTGAGGATCCGAAAGACTGCAGATGGTCTGTTGTTCTTCCAGGAAGAAGGCCGGTTGTAATGGAAAATGAAAATGAGGATAACGATGAAAATGGGACTGTAGAGGAAACATCCTTGTTTCCTACTGGATTACCGGATTCGATTGATGATACTGAAAACGATTTGCTCTACGCACGATCAGACCATGATGAGGGTGTTTGGGTAGAAAATATGAAATGATTTATGTTTTTGTACGTGTCAGGTAATGTTGTTAGTAGAATGTAGACTGTAATATCATCTTAACTGTTATTGTTATGCATCATAGTATTTATGTTATGAGTTTAACTGATGAAAATGCTTTATGATTTTTTTTTGCAGTGGATGATCACCCTATAGATGACCCCATTGGACGGCTTATCTCGACTGGAGAACCTGAGCCACAGCCGAATAGACCAAGTAAGCGGGTCACGAGAGGAGGAAAGAAGAAGAAGGACCAGGTAGCAGTACACGAGACTGAGGCTGGCCCTTCACAGCAGACCGAAGAGGAGTCGGTTGTGCCACCAGAGGCGAAGAAGCAGAAGAAAAGAGGTGCAACACGTGGGCTGAAGGCTAACAAGGGCCCTCCTACAAAACCGGTCGACTTCAATCAATTCAACCAGCCCCATGGAAATTGGAAGAATGACTTCACCGCTTACGGTAGCCATTTGGTGAAGTCATATTGCGACATAAACCACACCTGGAAGCAAGTGCCTCAATCATTGAAGGATACTATGTTTCAGCGTCTTCAGGTAAATCTCTACATTATTACTATGATCTTTTGTGAAATAATAGAACATTTATGTTTACTTTACTAACTGAATGATCATGTACGTAGTCTCGTTTCTCCGTGGATCCCGCACTTAAAAACGATGTGCTATCAGCGATGTCGAAACAGTTCCGGGACCACAAGAATAAGTTGGCTGACAAGTACATCTACAAGATGCCTACTCCAGAAGATCCAGATGAGCCAGATCATGGTGGAGACGGTGTGAGACCACCATGGGAGGTTTACGAGGGCATAACAGAAGAGCAATGGCTACAATTTGTTGAGAGGCGTCACACACCGGAGTTCCAGGTGCACTTTATTGTCATACATACATAAATTAATCTTAATTTCTTATGTTTTTTTGTGTTCAATTTCACTTAACATGATCCCATTAATTTATGCAGGCTCTCCGTGCGAAACAACAAGCAAATGCTAAGAAGAATCTGTACCCTCACCACTTAGGTGGAAAAAGTATTGCTCAAAGGGTACCAGAATGGGAGCAAAAGGGATATCTGCCCACGGATGGCTCATTGGATGCCAGTGGCAGAAGAATGAAAGTGTGGGAGTTAAGCCACATTCCGAAGAACTCTACTCCCGAAAATCCTCAATATGATGAAGCCACGAGAGCAGTTATTGCTCAAATGGTAAGTGATATCATTTCATTTTCAGTCAAACTGTTCATTTCCTTTGTATATGAACTTATGTTAAACTAATAACTGTATTTGTGTGTTATATTAGGGTGAATTAAGCTCTCAGCTCACCCAGGGCACCTGGACCTCACAGAGGAATGATGATCCTCTTACACGCGCTCTTGGTAAGAAGGATCATCCAGGTCGTGCCATTGGGTTTGGTGGGCACGTTGGTATCCGCCAGGCATTTGGCGCACCCGGGTCCAGAATCAGCAAGGGACAGTCGATTAGCTACGAGGAGCACCTGAGAGTGTTGGCTGAGATGGAGCAGAGGATTACTCAGAACGTCGACGAGAGGATCGCTCAGGCTATATCAAGGATTCAGCCACAGCAGCATGAAAGCCAAGAGGTTTCTCGACCACCAGTTGATCAGTCACCCATTCAGCATCAGAGTGCACCGGTAGTGAGAAGTAGTGTCCACTCGGCTGATCCGTTTCCCTATGCATCTCTACAGGTTAGACTACATTTCAATTGAGTACATGACGATTATGATTTTTAACTTGATCACTAATATCATCATAGAAGAATTCTCAATTTTTATCTAAACAAGTTCCACATAACACTCAGGCACCCACTGAGTGCCATCTGTTTTTACAAATTGGAGTAGAAGAGGTCATGGTTGCATGGGGAAAACTTTTCCCCTCTCGTCCAAGTGATATTGTGCACGGTGAACCACTCCGACATTACCATGCACGAGTGCTTCTAGACGAATTTGTTGCAGAGCATGCTGACGTCGGTTTACCGGTGCCGATCCCACAAAGACCTACCGTGCGTTCTGCACAAACTGCGACAGTGCAGTGGCCTGCACGATTGGTCAGACTCCCTGGGCAGGTATTACTCTTAACCGTTGCTATAAAACTATTGGTGTACCACCTTGCATCCATATACTTAATTAGACTAATATCATAGGATATGACCCCACCGAAGACTGATAAGGGCAAAGGAAAAAGAATTGCCACACCTGTGCAATCAAAGGCATCCACAAATTTTGTGCTTAGACCTGCTTTGGTGGAGAGAGAATATTGGCCGGCTTGTCGACAATATGCAGATTCTGCATTCCTCGTTGTTGGTGCTACCACCGGATAGTGATTCCCTCATTGTGGAAGATCCCGAGCGGATATTTCACTATATAGTTCAAGGAGAAGATATACATCGATTTGGGATGTATATGTCCGACTTCGAGGAGTGCTTCAGGAGGGATTGGTTGAATGTGTCGATTATCAAGTCGGCCGCCATGTGAGTGACTTCTACCTTTTATATTTTGAATTCATTAATTGGTGATGAATTAGATGTTTGAATAAAAGTTAATGACTAATGATATTGCCTCATAGGTGGGTGCATGATAAGGCGATCAATGTCTTTGAAGATCGAAGATTTGG
Source organism: Limonium bicolor (assembly GCA_023374045.1). Taxonomy (NCBI): domain Eukaryota; kingdom Viridiplantae; phylum Streptophyta; class Magnoliopsida; order Caryophyllales; family Plumbaginaceae; genus Limonium; species Limonium bicolor. Next base: position 84,570,333 of record CM041779.1, on the reverse strand, counting down.
ATTCCTGTGTCCTGCTATGTGCAGTGAAGTCCAGATGACAAGTGATCCGCAAGCCTTATGCAATATATGACGAATGCCCTCTATGAATGTTCGAACAAGTCATTTATTATGCTGCCATATCATTCAGGTATGATATTTGACTATTTCTATTAGTATTATCTAAAACATATAGTTTGTGTTAGTTGCTTAATGATTTCAACACATTGTGTAATTTGTGGACAGTCGACATTGGTCATTGCTTGTGCTGGTGATGGGGAAGCACCCACGAATCTTGCAATTTGACTCACTTGGTGCTGCCAAGAGACCGAAGATCTCCACCGCAATACTGGGGTAATTATTTTGTTATCGTAAACAACAATTATTTTACTTAACTTAACTGTTTCATAACTTGCTACTGATGCTTAAAACTATATATATTGCTGATGTATATAGTTCCATGAGAGCTGCATTAAGACTCCAGGGTATAACAATGAAGAGTAACATCCCTTGGAACACTGTCAAGGTACTCTATTAATTGATAAATTTGTGTGATAATGTTTAAACTTGTTTATAACTGTCAATATGTGTGTTTGTATAGTGTCCGGTGCAGCCTGGGGGGTCAGAATGTGGATACTATGTCATGAGATTCATGAGTGACATAGTAGGAGCGGCGAACCTTTTACCAGAGCACTCGTTAGACATGGTAACATTCTTTGAAAGTTTCAGTTATGCTCTTTACATGTTGTTAGACTTGTACGTTTTAGATTAATGTTCATTTTTTTTCAAGGCTTACGAACAAGTGTTCAAAGTGGTCAGTATGATGATGCTCAAATTGTTGAGATGCTTGAGAATGGTCGGAGTTCGTCTGCACAAGTTTAATGAATTGATGATCATGAAGATGTTTTGCTAACTTTTTCGAGTATGTAAATATAACTCTGTACACTTGTGGATGGTGTAATGGTAGATTTGAATTGTAATGGTGTTTTTTATTTGTATTGAAAGTGTGAAAGTAAGTGTAATTGCATTGGTTTTGTTAACTCTCAAATTGTGGTGCGTCGTTGGTATTAATTGGGAGCTTTTATAACTTTTTAAATGTGTGCTGGAGCTCCCTGTATGGATGAAGCATTATTACAGGTCTGATTGAATCAAATGTGGTGAATATATATATATAAGCTGGGATGGAAAAAAACAAAAAAAAAATATACCTATCTCGGCGGTTCTTAGAGAACAACCGCCGAGATAGGCCCCTGGGATTGACCGTGTGTGAGATTGACCATGGGTCTATCTCGGCGGTTGTTCTCTAACAACCGCCGAGATAGACTCATGGTCAATCTCACACCGGTCAATCCCAGGGCCTATCTCGGCGGTTGTTCTCTAAGAACCGCCGAGATAGGTACATCTAGTTCGGCGGTTACAACCGCCGAAATAGGTGCTCACACCTATTTCGGCGGTGCTCATTTCGGCGGTTCACAACCGCCGAAATAGGCCCATTGGAACCGCCGAAATAGCCTTTTTTCTACTAGTGGCCATTAAAGGATTGTACTTTCTCCATGAAAACAGTTTAGATTTCATTGCAATAAATGAATATAACGACCTGTACATGCTTCCTGCAACAGATATAATGAACTTGTTCATGTTCCATGTAATGTTTCTGCAACATCAAATAGAAATGCTAGCCTATGGCACACTAGACTAGGCCATGTACCTTACACCAAATTGGTGTCACTTGGTTTAATAAAGATTGATAATACTCAAAGGAACATTGCATGCGATATTTGTCATAAAGCAAGAGCCATTCGAAAACTCTTCTATGATTCGGTTATAAAACTGAGAGATGCTTTGATTTAATTCATGCTGATGTATGGGGACCTTTCAAGGTCCCTACCTATGATGGAAAAATGTATTTTCTAACCTTGGTTGATGATTTTAGTAGATGCTCTTAGATTCATCTTCTCACTCATAAGTCTGATGCTTTTTACTTCCTTACCAGTTTCATTACTTTAATTGAACGACAGTTCAAAACAAAGATTAAAATGTTAGGACTGAGAATGCACTTGAGTTGGGCAGTAGTAATGTAGGTGCTAAATTTTTCAAAGAAAAGGGAATATTACACCAAACAACGTGTGCCCACTCACCACAACAAAACGGTGTTGTGGAGAGAAAACACAAGCATTTACTTGAAACAACTCGTGCTCTCTATTTTCAGTCTAATGTTGATTTAAGCTACTGGGGAGAATGCGTTCGTCATGCTGCATACACAATAAATAGATTACCATCTAGAGTCATAGATGGTCTAATTCCTTATGAAAGACTCTATCACACAAAACCTGATTACACCACCTTGAAGCCCTTCAGTTGCCTTTGTTACAAAACCGATCCTAGGAAAAATAAAGGCAAGTTCGAACCTAGAGGCAGTGCTTGTATTTACCTAGGAGTGGATGACAATAAAAAGGGTAGTAAGGTCTTGGATTTACAAGACAAATCTGTCATAATTAGTAGGGATTTAACCTTTTATGAGGAAGAATTTCCTCTTCGTACTAACAATGTAGGAAGGAATCTTGACAACAACACCGACTATAACCAGCAGAAGGATGAAACACATGCTTCTGATGCAAGTACAGATGTCTGGTATGACTCTGACATAGAAGCAGAAGGATATCAACCTCCTGCACCAGAAAGACATCAATCTCCTGCACCAGATACTAAAACTACTCAGGAAAATGAAATCGTCCCCTTGCGAAGGTCACAAAGGGAAACTCAACTCCCCAACTACCTAGGAGACTACTTCCTTGGAGAAGCCCAAACAGAAGACCAAGACACATTTACCCAGATTTTAAACGATAGACTACACAAGGAGAGACATCAAGGTAACTGCCTCAATGTTAGTCTAATCGATTTAAAATCTACTAACATTCTTCCTGTCAAAGCCTTGCAATCGCAGTCTCTTTCAGTTTACAAAGAGTTGCAAACTGTGAAAGAGCCCAAAACATACAGAGCATCTGCTACGAATCTGAATTGGCTAGAGGCAATGAAACAAGAACTCAAGGCTCTTCAAGACAACAACACTTGGGACATCGTCAATCTACCACAAGGAAAACATGTAGTGGGAAGCAAATGGGTTTATAAACTCAAGCTTAAATCTGATGGAAGCCTAGAAAGATACAAGGTGAGACTTGTGGCGAAGGGATATACCCAAAGATATGGGGAAGACTATTGGGAAACATTCTCTCCCGTAGTCAAGATCACCACCATCCGCTCTCTTATTGCTGTAGCAGCCAAAAAAGGATGGGATATCAACTAACTTGACATAAACAACGCGTTTTTACATGAAGACCTCCAAGAGAAAGTCTACATGGAAGTTCCCGATGGCCTTAAGGAAATACACAGAGGAAAGGTATGCAAGTTAAGGAAATCCATCTACGGGCTGAAACAATCCTCACGGCAATGGTATGACAAACTGTCCACTCTCCTTCAATTTCAAGGTTATGTTCAATAAAAAATGATTATTCTTTGTTCAATAAATACAATGGGACCTCTAGAACTTTCTTGGGAGTTTATGTTGATGACATCATTGCAACGGGCAATGATGTTACAGAAATCAGAAACATCAGAAGTGTCCTCCACAACCAATTTCGCATCAAAGATTTGGGCAGATTACGCTACTTCCTAGGCATGGAATTTTTCTACGTCAAACAGGGAGTTATACTGAACCAATCTAAGTATGCTCAAGAATTGATTGACGATTATTTACCTACTAACTCAAGAACTGCAGTAGTCCCTTTGCCTACAGGTACAAAAAACAAAAATAGCGCATAAGCCTATCTAGAGGACAACACATACTACAGGCGCCTGATTGGGAGATTGAATTTCTTAACCAATACAAGGCCGGATATCACCTATCCTGTCCACTATCGAAGCCAATTTCTGAAACAGCCGACAACAGAACACTAGTAGAAAAAACATTATATACCACGGTTATTTCGCTTATATACCACGGTTTTCAACCGTGGTATTTGCTCCCGTCGCAAATGCTAAAATATTATATACCACGGTTCAAAACCGTGGTTTTAAATGAAGATAAAAACCACGGTTCTATAAACCGTCATTTTAAAGTATTTCTCACGCGGAACTTGTTAACTATAAACCACGGTTTATGCCAATAACCGTCATTTATAGTGAGTAATAAATGACGGTTATTCTAAAAACCGTGGTATATAATGTAAAAAAAACACGGTTATAAACCACGGTTTGTAGGGCAACCGTCATTTATAGTACATGCCGGAGAGAATAAACCACGGTTTTTGGAGAACCGTGGTATATAACCGTCACACCGGAGAGAATAAACCACGGTTTTTGGAGAACCGTGGTATATAACCTCACGGTTTGTAATAAATGACGGTTATTCTAAAAACCGTGGTATATAAGGTGAAAAAAACAATGAATAAACCACGGTTATACATGAAACCGTGGTTTATAGTCCATGAATTTTTCAAATCTTCGCCTTCAATCTTGAAATCTCAACAGAGCGCATATACAAGACAATGAAGATGCCAGATTATGTATGTTCCTTGTTTGTGAATTAAGGTTGCAAAATCGTGAGTGAAGAATGGAAGCGCAGTATGCTCCTTGTTCGCCAGTGGGTTCCAAAATTACCGTGAGGTTGAAGAGAATGGATGTGGCGTAGAGCATGTTCGTTGTTCGCCGGCTGGGGTTGCAAAAATTACAATGAGTGGAGATGAGGATGAGACGCAAAGCACGTACCTTGTTCGCCAGTGTGGGTTGCAAAAATTACCATGAAAACAAGATAATGAGAAAGGTAGGAGCATGTTCCTTGTTCGCCAGTGTGGGTAGCAAATTTACAGTGCGGTTGATATGGCATAGAACATGTTCCTTATTCACTAGTATGGGTTGCGAAATTACCGGGAGGTTGAAGAGATGGCGTAGAGCATGTTCCATGTTCGCCGGCGTGGGTTGTAAAAGTTACCGGGAGATGAAGAGAATGAGGAAGAGGAGCGTTCAATCCTTGTTCGCCAGTGTGGGTTGCAATTACAGTGAGAGAAATATATAAGAGAACAAAGAGAGCCGCGTTAATTTGGGCCGAAAATTAAAATTCCCGCTCAGACTATATACCACGGTTCTCCAAAAACCGTGGTTTATTCTCTCCGGCGTGATGGTTATATACCACGGTTCTTTAAAAACCGTGGTTTATTCTCTCCGGCGTGACGGTTATATACCACGGTTCTCAAAAAACCGTGGTTTATTCTCTCCGGCGTGACGGTTATATACCACGGTTCTCCAAAAACCGTGGTATATAGTCTGAGCGGGAATTTTAATTTTCGGCCCAAATTAACGCGGCTCTCTTTGTTTACTTATAAACCACGGTTTGTAGGGCAACCGTCATTTATAGTACATGCTGGAGAGAAGAGAGCCGCGTTAATTTGGGCCGAAAATTAAAATTCCCGCTCAGACTATATACCACGGTTCTCCAAAAACCGTGGTTTATTCTCTCCGACGTGACGGTTATATACCACGGTTCTTTTAAAACCGTGGTTTATTCTCTCCGGTGTGACAGTTATATACCACGGTTCTCAAAAAACCGTGGTTTATTCTCTCTGGCATGTACTATAAATGACGGTTGCCCTACAAACCGTGGTTTATAAGTAAACTATATACCACGGTTCTCCAAAAACCGTGGTTTATTCTCTCCGGTGTGTACTATAAATGACGGTTTCCCTAGAAACCGTGGTTTATAAACTTTAAACCACGGTTTTTCATTTAACCGTGGTTTAAGTGTCGTCATTTAAAATGTTTTTTCTACTAGTGGAACATCTTCAGGCCACTCAGCATCTACTCTGCTACATCAAAGGAACTATACAGCAAGGTATATTTTTTAACAACAAGCCAAATCTAGAACTAACCGCGTTTTGTGATGCAGATTGGGCAAGCTGTCCACTTACTAGACGATCCGTCAGTGGATATATTATCTTGCTTGGAGGGATTGCCATCAGCTGGAAGTCAAAGAAGCAACATACAGTAGCACTATCCACTACAGAATCGGAGTACCGATCCATCCGGAGGGTGACCACAGAGCTAACCTGGCTCACACGACTTCTACATGAAATAGGAGTCGAAGGAATCAACCCAATTAGAGTAAACTGCGACAACAAAACCGCCGTATACATAGCCAAAAACCCGGTGTTTCACAAACGAACAAAACACATCGAACTAGACTGCCATCTAGTCCGCGATAAGATCCGAGACGGTCTGATCACATTACAACACAGTCCGGGAGATCACCAATTGACTGACGTTTTGACCAAACAAGTAACTGCCAGAGACTACCAAAACTTCCTCAACAGAACCAGTTTATAGAGGACCACACCAATCAGGGGGAGTGAAGAATAAAGATCCATCTGAAATCACATCTACAAGGTTCGAACAGTTTCAAGAACTACCCTTCACCTTGAGGGGGAGTATTGGAGTTACATAATACTATTAGTATAATGTATACTCTGTAACGTGTATACTCTGTAGCATATTAGTATACCGTACACATTTATATCGCATAGCAGATAGTCAGACACATATGTATATACATAGTTATTATATATATATAGTCAGTCATATACACAAATGGAATAACTCTCTTTGTAATAAAACCTTAATAGCGATTCAAATACAATCAATAATTCTCCTTGTTCTCTTCGAAACTCACTGATATATGGAGTGTCTTTGGAGGCTTCAAATTCTGTAAGGTGGAGCTCAATTATTTCCTTATTGAGTTCGAATACCTTTAAGCATTGCATCCAGTTTTAGTTCGAGGTCCTTGGCTAGTCCATGGGTTCCTCTTTGTGGTTCAGTGACTTGAAGTGGGAGTGGTGATTCCCTATTAGGAGTTACGTTGGGTGCCTTTTGGGTCAGGATGTATGATGCCCCTTTATGTACTGCTGGTTTTATGGATAAAGCTTCTATAAGAATGGTAGGTAGTATTATGGATGACCTGACAACTTCAAATTTTAGGTGCCTACGTTTTAAGATTATGCTTGACATCAATTGTTTGATTTTGAGATGCATGTTCTACCAAGATAATGGAAATTTCCATGCTTTCAATATCTTGTATGATGGTATATGACGCATATTTGTACAAAATGTGGGCTATTGTGCATGCGCCCAATTTCTGCCCTAATGTTTTTGCTGGTGAAAAATTGGAACCTTTTGGCTCATGGCTCTCTCTATCGAATCTTTCTTGACCCGACTTAAACTAAGTGAAGAAATGTAGTAACCGCAAGCATGGTCTATCCCGGATTACCTTTGGTTAGGCGATCCCTATTTCTCCACCAATATAGGTTTATCTCTTTGAGCATCAACTCTGTCTGCTCAGAGGTAGGTTACATTCCCCACCCAACTGTCGCCAACATCTTTTCCTTAAGCATAAACACTGTAAGTACCATGCAAAAACCACTTCTCTAGTTATTCGTCTCCAACTCCATTCAACAAGCATGATCTTTCGAGGAAGAGACCATTTCAGTGACTTGTAGCGGAGGCGACAAGGGAGGAGGCCTTAAACATCTTTCTTTTGGATGCACAACGTAAAATAAAGAGGCAGGAGGTTTTTTCATTTAGCATGGGGCTGTTGACCATCAGGAATATCAGGGCTGACAAGGTGGTGCAAATGGTGGGTGCAAGTACAGCTCTCCTCAAAACCCCATTGCAAATAAACAATTAGAATGTGATGTCCTCGCTGATGAGTTCAGTGGGCTCCTTATGCAGCTTGTTTTGATTTTGATTAAATGGCCTTAGGATGTTGAGCTTTTTTTTTTTTCTCTTCGAACTTGGTTTGTACATGATTTTCGTAGATTAGGTCAAGAAAATTTGTTCCATTTTTACTTGTTTGGATAAAGGATTCGGATGATTGTGGGTTTGGCTTGATCATGCACGATATAGGCACTACTTACGCAATGTCCCATGTTGGACCTGGATGCAATTGGTGGTGGCTAAGTGATCAAACTACACCCGGGTTTTGCTAGGTTTGAGCTTCTTTTGTATGCTTGCTTGGAAGTTGTTGGTGATGAATTTATGTCATGGTTGATTGTTGTGCTTTAAAAAAGGAATGGAGTAAATAATCAATTTAAAAATTGGTATATTTAAACTTGAAAATGATTACTAAATTTATATTTAATTATTTTATATAACTTATAGATTTTATTTTATTTTGTACCTAATAGATTACTTTATTGTTAGTAAATTTGTTGTTCTTTCTTTGTAATAATGGTTAATTTTTTTCCTAAAGTAAAGTGTCACTCATATAATATATCTTCTCATTGAAAAGAAAAAAAAAATTCTCCGTAGATTAAAACCCTGACTCTCGATCGTCATCACTAATGCATCTCTTAAAGTACTATAGAAGAATGAAGTGATGATATATTCTATACGCACAACTCTCATATGTAAAAACACGACATAGTATAGATGACAACACACACAGAAATACCCTTTAACTTTCCATTAACAATTTTCGCAGGCAAAACACACTATGATCGATGAACCTGACTGAAATCATGATAACTCAGAACGGATTCTATTCCAAACAAGGACTAATGTCAACCGGCCATTCAGGTGGCCTTTGGTTACTTCGAAATGTTATCGATCCTTTCCTTATCCCCCTTTAATACAAGACATCGATCCTTTGCTTCTCAGTTATCCCCCTTCAATACAATAGACAACAAGTGTACAGAGTGTGATCGTCGACGCGCATGTCATTCACATGGAGAATCTATTTCAAAGCAAAATAAATAAAATAAAACAAAATTCCTTACCCCCAATATGTGAAGAGGGGAATCGACACTGCTAGCTAGCTAGCTAAGAATAAGAAAGAAAAAAAAAAAGAGAGTGAGTATATGGAATATGGATTCCTTGATGATATACAATGATTCTCTTAGTTCTTCCCTATTCGTACGTACAGTTGAACATCTATTCTGCCCTTTGGTAGGACGAGAAGACAATATATATAATTGGTCGATGTTCGTACACCACCAAGAGAATATTTGAATGAATGATGAATTGCCGTTTTTAGATGAACCATTTGGCTTCCTTTTCTCTTATAGAATAATGCTTCAAGAATATCTGTTCATATAGTATACCACGCCCAGAAGCTGGTTGGCTTAATTTTATATTGTAAATTTGGACTTACAATTTGTAATACAAGGGATTTATTTTAGTTAGCCTTATTTCAATGAATTAATTACTCTATTTGGGTTAGAATTAGGGGAATATCATGAATGCCATACATAAGCTAATGAAGCACTATTTAGTAAAAATGCATCGCATCTTTACTCACATAGCTTCAAATAGCCGATTTTAAGTATCTATAATTAATCACTATGCATGATTAGACTTTGATCATATATATCTATATTTCTGACTTCACCATGAAGACATTCAAGCATAAGAATGTCACTGTCGTCCTATGATGGAGGATCCCGCTTGATCTGATGAGTATTATTCCCATTTTGTACGCTTTAAGTGCTAAAGCACTTTTCCACCCTACTCCTATATAACTTTGCATTTTCCTCAAAGCACACAAACAACAAGATCAACATACTCATTCCCTAAACCTATTATCATTTCCTCTACCATTCACGAAACCACTACTACACCCTTACACTCAGAAAAACCAGAGGAAATTAAACCTACCTAGCATACTGATAAGCAGCAGCAGAAGTTGTTAGATAGATCATTTAATGGATGTTGTCAAGAGTTTAGTGGATCAGAGGCCCCTGGTAATATTCAGCAAAAACTCTTGTTGCATGTCTCATTCCATGAAGAAGCTCGTATCCAGTTATGGTGCAAATGCAACCGTGTATGAGTTGGATGAGTACCCAAACGGGAATGAAATCGATCAGGCATTACAGACGCTAGGCCAGCAACCAAGTGTTCCAGCTGTTTTTATTGGACAGAGATTCATCGGTGGTGCTAAAGAGATGCTTAGTCTTCAAGTTCAAGGGAAGCTCATGCCCATGTTGAAGGAGGCAAGAGCAATCTGGGTCTAACTACGTACCATGCATTTGCGTATAATACCAAGGCAGACATGGATTATGATTAGCCGGCCTATGTGTTTTATTTAATACATATGATAAGGTAAAATAGAGGAGTTGAGAAAAGGAGAATTAAGGAGTGAGTGCACTTGATTTTCCTACGGAGATATAGCATCTAGATGATAGAGTTTTCATCATATATATGGGTTCAATGGTTTGTACATTGATCCAATTATATACATGTCATATCTCTTACTTACTATATAATATATAGATATTAAACATATAGTACTCCCTGTAATATTTCAGCTCATTCCCGAAGGAATGTATATGTACTCTTCCGAGTATCATAGCATGGGATTTTGAAATGATAACAAACAAGAGATACGTAAGGAACTATGTTTTTTGTCATTATTTTTTTTATAATATTGGCTGGTAAACAGCAAAGGTAATACTTTAGTTCAAACAGAACCTTTCTCGCCTAATAGTAAGAAGTACAAGCCAAAGAGAACAATTACAAAGCTCAACTATGGAGCGAAAATTCGATCATGCTTGAGGAGGAGAAAAGAATATGGGCGGCAAGCTTTGAGACTCTTATTAGGTCTCTTATAACATTCAAGAATCTGCCTGCGGGTTGTTTCTGCTATGGCTTCCCATTTTGGAGAAATATTCACAAAGCACAGCTTGTTAAGTGTGTTCCAGATAGCGTCGAAGGAATAGAACATAATGGAAACCCACCATCTTTTTACTTGCTTCATCGTGAAACATAACGCCGGGGTAGAAAGAAGTCGGCGGTGGACACTACAAGAAAAAAAGGTAGTTTACTACCAACACAATTGGTGTATAACCATCAAAATAGGGGCGTTGGATTTATTTTCTGAATTTTTGAATCCCTCTCTTCTCTCTCACTACTGTAATTTCGCATCTCTAAATGGTGAACATGGTCTGTGCCTCTCTTTGTCACTTTCTCCCATGGTGATTTTGCAACCCAAAACGGCGGCTCTCTCTTCATCCCCTTTACTCACGGTAAATTCACAACCCTAACTGGCTAACAAACATGCTTTGCGCAGCTATCTCTTCATCCTCTTATCTCATTGTAATTTTGCAGGCGAACATACATGCTTTACGCCTGTGTTCATTATCATCTCTCACGGTAGTTTCGCAACCCTAACTGACGAATGTATGCAGAGGCTTAAGAAGTTCATTGTGAACCGGTAATATACTCAAACTAATCTTATTCTCTTTGGCGAACAAGTCTGCGCCTCTTCAATCTCTTCACTCACGGTGATATACTCGAACTTATCTTATTCTCTCTGGCGAATTGGTAATATACTCGAACTTATCTTATTCTTGTGTCTACGCCTATATATCAAAAATCAGTGGAACTACATACATCTCTATGCCTCTATTCATGCTCGTGTCTGCGCCTTTATGTCGAAACTCACTGGAACTATATACATCTCTACGCCTCTATACATTCTCGTGTCTGCGCTCTATGATAAAAATCACTGAAATTGCTGTCGAGAGCTTGAAGATGACGCGAAAATTGATTTTTTTTAAAAGACCTATTTTTGCGTTTGTTAGCTAACAACTGCCGAAATAGATGTGTTGTTTTTTGTTCTAACACGGGCCTATCTCAGCGGTTTTTAGCTAAAAACCGACAAAATAGGTATCTATTTCAGTGGTTGTTCAACCGACGAGATAGGTCACACACCTATTGCGGCGAAAACCTGTTTCGACGGTTTAATAACTGCCGAAATAGGCCCAAAACAACCGTCAAAATAGACCTATTTTGTACTAGCGAGTTTTCTTTGACAAAGGAACCAGGTGTGCAGCTCAAGGCGAGGAGAGGTAGAATTTTTCCAGAAAACTTTGTGCCAAGATGTTTGAGGCGGTGATGAAAATGTGGTGAAGCTGCTTCGTAGAATGATTTTGTGGAGTATGTACTGCTCGGGTCTATAGTCCACGTGAGGAAGTCTGGTCTTCCAAGATGGTTGGAGTGAAGCCGTTGAGCAATACAAGTAGCTCCTTGACTTGTAGGAGTTCGTAGAGGAAAAGTGGTTGTCTCCATGATAGGTTCCATAACCACTGGCCACCATTCCACAATCCCATGTCAGCTACTATCCAAAATTTTTTCTCACTTACAAAATACAACCTAGGGTATCTCTGTTTGAGAGGTCGATCCCCTACCTAGAGATCAATCCAGAAGCGGATTTTTTTCCCATTTTTCAAGACCCATCTCATGTTGTTATGCGCTATCTATTCGAAGTTGGGATGCCATGTCGCAATGTAGATTATTGACTTCCAGATCCCTTTCTCTCTCGTTTGGTTCTAGCTTCTGTCTATAATGGGCATATATATATCTTCGTTATAGATCGAACAAATTACATTCTTCCAAAGCTTCCCATCATCCTTTTGGAACTTCCACCACCACTTGAAGAGGAGTGTTGCATTCTTTGTCTCTATGTCGTCAATACCAAGCCCTTATTTTTCCTTTGGTCACGAAAGGATGCTCTAGGATACTAGAGGTATTCCTTGGTTATTGCCATTGCCTTAAAGAAAGTTTCATTGAAGCTTGTTTATCTTGTGTATTGCTACCTTCGTTATCTTGAAGAGACTTAGGTAGCAGAGTGGTAAGCAGCTCAAGACTACATTGATTAGTACAAGTCTTCCAGCATTTGATAATGATGTGGCTTTCCACATGGAAAATCCTTTTTCTATCTTGGTTAAAATCGGACTCCATGCAGAAGCACGGGTGGGTTTTTCTCGATGCTACTGATAAATGGTGAAATAATGATGTTTTAAGGTCTTTATTCACCTTCATTTTACTTGGTGCATAAATCATTTCACCACTTAATAGAGTGTTTTTGTGATTAATAGTGAACTTATATAGTTTGATCTTTTGATAAGTAAAAGCTCACTTTTTTTAGCACACTTTTGGACCCTTTTAGAGCTAGTGGCATGCATCAACAGATTTTCCATCCTTCAAGCTTTCTAACACCGCAATCAAGGAGCAATTTTAAGCCATAACGAAGATTTTAGGCCCCGCGCAAGTTAGAGCAAAGTGCCTTTGGTTTCGAACGACCCATAGGACCGACCCACACTGGGTCGGTCGGAAGCTCCTGGGATATAAATTCACCTCTGCATTGAACTGAGCCAGAGACCGACCCAGACTGGGTCGGTCAGAACTTAAAAAAGGTCACGCGCTCTGTCTTCAGAAGGCTAACTGACCCACGGGACCGACCCACTGTGGGTAAGTTGGACGCAGAAACTTCTCTAAATTTGCCCAGATTTGAGGTTTTTCATGCATTCTCACTTCCACACATTAGAACACTCAACCTAGGAGAGAGAGAGAGAGTGAGAGAGAGATGGGTGATTTTGGGGGAGAAAAAAGAAGAAGAAGAAGAAGAAGAAGAAGAAGAAGAAGAGAAGAAGAAGAAGAAGAAGAAGAAGAAGAAGAAGAAGAAGAAGAAGAAGAAGAAGAAGAAGAGAATGAAGAAGAGGAAGGAAGCACACCTTCTCCAAGCTCAACCACCTTCAACAATGGCTTCTTCTCATTCTCTCCCCCTTTTACTTATCTCCATGTTTGAGTAGTTCCATTTTGCACTTTGGGATGGGGATTTGAACTTAAATCCCCCAACTTACTTGTAAAACCTATACTTTATTTATTGTGATTGTTTTCTCTCTCTTGTTCAATTAATATTATAACTTGATCATTTATGACATTTATGGTGATTCCCAATAACACATGATTTTGGGTTGGAGGTTGTGACCAAAGAGAGAGAGAGAAACCCTAGATTATGATAGCTTGATTAGTTGGTGAAATTTGGGCTATTAATGTGGACTTGCAATTAATGCTATCTAGTGATTTGAATTCTACTTGATTTGAGAGTTAGAAGTAGCTAGGTAAGAGTTGGCTCTTTCATGATTTGGAAGGTCATTACACTAGTCCAAATAGACAATTTGAGTGAAGTGGGTCTATAAGTGAAGTTGGGGTGAATTTAGGTGATCATAACCATCCTAGGGTGCTTTCCATCCATGTCCAACAACAACCAATTTTAGTCTCCGTGTTTAGTTTACAATTTCTTTTGAATCAAACCATTAAGCTTGCCACCAGCTAAACCCCCACTTTAATTATTGTATCATTACCAATTACTGAAACTAGGGAGATAGATAGTCAATTTCCTAGTGGAATGACACTTTTTACTACTACTTCGATTGGGTTCACTTGCCCTTATTTGTGATATTGACCCGTCGCATAATTTTCCTAACAAGTTTTTGGCACCACTGCCGGGGAAATTGATAGTGTCTATCATTTCCCCATTTTCGGTATTTTTTGTTTTATTTATTTTAGTTCCCTTTATTTCTTTCTTATTCTTCTCATTTCTAATATTTATTATTGCTTGTTGGTGAGCTTATTCAGGTACTTTCTACTTCTCTTATGTTTGCCTAGTACCAGTTCTAGCGACTCTCCTCTTGCTAGCCCGAGGTCCGAGCTTGAACGATCTCTAAGAAAAATCAAAAGGAACTTGAAAACTCTTACCATGGTGGACATTGACCCACATGTCGAAGACAATGGTCATGCGGAGCATGAGCAACCACAAGGCTAACACTGACCTCTCAAGGACTACCACCGACCGAACACTGAAGGGAGAGCCTCAGCAATAGTTCTTCTAACCTTAACACTGAATGAAGCTGCTAAATGGGCCTTCAAAACCCACTTCATCACCACCATCCAGGACCAAGGATGATGCTCCAAATCACTTCAACCTCTTCTTGGATTTTTGCAATTCCTTCTATAAAACGGGTAATCTAAACGAGAGGATCCGGCTACAACTCTTTCCCTACTCATTATCCGACTCACCTTTGAGATGGTACCGTAGCCTTCCATCAAGGCCCATCCACACATGGGAGCAAATGGCTAGCAAATTTCTTGCCTAGTACTACCCCACAGGTAGGACAAGGCAATTAATTGGCGAAATCAACACGTTCTACCAAGAACCAGGTGAAACTTTGTATGATGCTTGGGATAGGTTCAAGGAGTTGCTCATGAATTGCTCTTGTCATGATTTAGATGACAAATCCTTATGTCTATCGTTCTTCAATGGGCTGGACGACTCCAACCGCCTTCTTGTTAATTCCTCTACTGGAGGGAGCTTCATGACAAAGTCTCCTAAGGAAGGAATAGAACTTCTAGAGACGATGACTAATGACACAAGACAATGGTCTAGAACCAGGGGAAGAGTACCAAGAGCAGCTGGCCTCCTCAATGTGCAACCCACCAATCATCTCTCAGCTCAAATTTCATCTCTCACGAAGATGGTAGAGAAGCTAGCTACCGCTCAAACCGAAATTGTCAAGACCATAGCTTCTTCATCTTCCGGTCAATCCTCGGAGGGATGTGCCATTTGTGTGGGTCCCCACGACACTTGATGTTGTGAAGGGGAGATGAACATGAACCAACAAGAGGATGTGAACTTTATAGACAACTGGTCTTACAACAACAACAATGCGCCATGGAGGAACCATTCGAACTTTCGTGGAGGAATGACCAAGCCCAAGGAGTACCAAACAAAAATTTTAACAACTCCCAAGGTTATAGGCCTCAAGCTCAAAGCCAACCATCAAATGTTTAATCCGGGTATACACCATAAGGAACTCCTCCGGGTTTCCAACATCATCAACAACAACAACAACAAGAGTCCCCCTCTTCTTCTTCAAGTAGGACTTCAAGGTTGGAGAACCTCATGGTGGATTTCATTGTCACCGCAAAGACCAAGTTCTCTAAATAAAAGGTTTTCAATGCTAATCAAACGACATTCAACAAAAATATTGAAACCCAACTTGGTCAAATATCTCAACAACTCTCCCAAGGACCACTGGGCACCTTTCCAGGTCAAACAAAGCCCAACCCGAGGGAAGAGGCCAAAGCGGTAACCTTGAGAAGTGGTCGGCCCCTCCAAACCTCATCTCCACAAGTTGATCTTGAGAACCAAGAGAATCAAAATGAAGAAATTCAAGATTGCCAAGAGGAAGAACAAGAGATTGTTGAGGAAGTTCCTTCTCAACCAAAAAATATTTCCAAGGAGAAGGAGTCTCCTCAATCATCTTTCCCTTCTACTCTTGCTAAACCTCTACTTCCTCTTCCATTCCCAAATAGACTTAAAAAGATAAATTTAGATGAACAATTTGGGAAGTTTCTTAGCATTTTTAACAAGCTAACAATCAATGTTCCTTTTGCAGATGCTTTGAAACTGTAACACCCCTATTTAACATATTTATAGCAGAAATAAAACACTAAAGGTGTAACAGACTATCGGGTTCCAAACACCCGGCACCAAACCTCACCAATTTCAACTTTAAAAGATTACAACAGTCCCGGTCTGAACCTCGAGAAAACTTAACAAAAATAAAACAGTAATAAAACACATTAACTCTCCACAAAACCTAATCCCATCCCAATCACTCGTTCTCTTCGTGGCCACCTATATAACAACTCGTACCTGCAAGATAAAACCAAGCAGCCCACCCCGAGAGGGGTGGGTCAGTTCCCTGGAATGGAACTAGTACGATCCTCCAAAACAAACTTATAACACAACTCTTTAATAAGTAATAGCTTGAATACAATCACTTAAAACCACACAGAGGAGCAAGGCACTTCAAAAATCATCAAGACAAGATAACAAGCTGCGAAAGTAATACATAACAGAAAGTTAAAGTTAGTCAATCAGAAGAATCACACCATAAGTTAGTGTACATCCATTGTTTGTGTTAGATTCAGTTTCAGTTAGGAATAGGAAGACCCAAGTAGTCACAGGGACTAGGAATGAAAGAAGAGATCCAAGAACCCATAACTCAAGAGTGGAATCAAATCAACTGGGAGAGATGGCCCCCACCGCCAAGTACGTCCTTTTAGGACAGGGGATATACAGCCCCTCACTGTTTACTACGTCCCTTTTGAGACAGGGGATATACAGCCCCTCACTGTTACCATTGAAGACGCGCGCACGTCACAACAAAAGACTCAGCTCATGGATGAAACAATATCCAGAGTCAAAGGAAGAATTACCATGATTGTCCTTTTCCATATTTCCACTAGATTACTAACTACACCAGAGCAATACCAAAACACACAGTCCTACAGAGTGCAGAAGCGTAAACCTTAGGCAGTTAGTGTCTAATGAAACAACCAAATAGAAGGAACCAACAACCACGGAAGTTTCACATTCAAGGCTCAGTTAGTCACACAAGCTGAGTTAGTCACACAACCATTCCCTTTTAGAAATCCATTTTAGCTCAATTAGCATTTGTCAAAAACATCCCTTAAGTCTTGTTAGCAAAGCATAAGAGTACAAGAATCCGTACCTGGTATGTGAAGAACAGTAATTAACTTGAATGAGTGATTCCCCAATAGTAACCTATAATTAAGGTGTTCCAAGTGTTGATTAGTTAAGGGACTTATAAACTAAACACCTTCTATTCTTATTGATTTATAGTTCTATGTTTACCATTATTCTCTCACAAGGATTTGGGCTAGGTTTCGTTAATTAAATCTTTTATTAGGCCCATTTCGTTTAAACTGGAACGATTTAGGGTTTAACCCTGAGAGTGGCCCAAACTCTCTTTGAATTGTTTAAGTGGGCTTTTGAAGTTCATAGACTTGGGCTCAGTAGGTTAGCCCAAGACCGTGTTACGTTTACGTTGTGTAATTAAACCCTTAAGTTATCAATGACTATTTTATTACACACCGATTAAAATCCTAAAGTTATATATATATATATATATATATATATATATATATATATATCTCGCAAGGAATGTTATTTCCTTCATCTATTGTAATGTTTATATATATATATATATATATATATATATATATATATATTTATGTATTAAGATTTATCCATAACATTTTTAGGAAATTTTATTGTATTTAATTATGTTTAATAACTTTTAGGCATATCCCCAACCGATATATGGTTTATTAAATAAAGTATTTTCCCTTATTTATTTAATATTTATATGCATATACATGTATTAGAATTTATTTAAGTCATCCTTTATGTAGCTTATTGAATTTAAATTATCTTTATTAAGCTCAACATTTATCTGCATTCCATGTATGCTTTATAAAGTATTTCTTTGTACATTTTAGAATAGGGGGTTGCTATTTGCAGTACAAAATTACTAATCACCGCAGTACAAAATTTTTTTAATTCATATTGACGTTGTACACATGTAATGATGTGTCGCTGTGTTTTTTTTCCAAAAATGATATATGAAAGTAAATTTACCGAAGTAGTTTGTAGTTGATTAGTAGCGAATTTTACTAGTTACTTTTTTGTTGGAATCAATACAGGAACCTTTTTTTTGTAAATAAAAGTGTTGGATTACATTTTTATGTGTTTATATTATTAATTTGACTTAAAATTAATTTGTACTGCGAATAGCAAAATACTTTACTATTTGCAGTACAACTTTTTTTTCACCAAACTTAGTTGAATAAGTTTGAATGTTACGGGGAGACACTTTTTTTGAAATAATAGACAATTGAATGACCAAATTTAAGTCAATATGATTAAAACAACAACTAAGTTAAGAAAAACTAGTTACAACAACTAATTTATAGGAAAACTAAGTTACAACAACTAAGTTAAAGAAAAACTAAGTTACAACAACTAAGTTAAAGAAAGACTAAGTTACAACAACTAAGTTAAAGAAAAACTAAGGTACAACGTTGATCCAACTATCTAACCTAGATTGTATTTGATGAATCCAAGGTCCGACAGTGTTTGGATCTCTATAAAAGAACCACTGCGGATAGACAGGGGGGAGTGGGGAGTCATCAACCATGCCGAACCTTACGAAATGACCCTGGGGGCAAATTCCTATGTGGATCTCTCCTCTTGGGCTATCACGATCGGTATAATTATCGAGCGGAAGGTATGTGGCACTTGCCATACCCCCAAAGACAGTAGAGTAGAAAACTACTATCGAAGTGTACTTTGTCGCGATCGCCAACCCCATTTCCGTGTTCATCCATTTCTCTGGAGGTGCTGGCCCTCCTAAATTCCAATGAAGCGCTCTTAACATGTCGTTGTACGGTCCTTCGTTAAAAATGACCTTGTATAGTTGATTCGTAGGTGCTTGATTCTTCATATGATTGTACAATGCTCTATGGACATCTTTCCACCTCTCTTCGTTTGAATATAGGTAGTCAGCAATGACCCTGAAACCACAATTCCCATCTCCACGAACATCAATATACCCAGTCATATATTGATATAGGTTGGGGTTGAAATTTTGGTAGTATGGGAAGTTGTCTAGGGGCAGGAATCGACTTGGATTTGATGATCCTCTATTACGTGATCTTCTATTTGATGGCGCTCCTTCTGACTGGCCTGCCCTTGGTCGGTTACGCTCCCAAGACGAAGGTTCCCGTCGGTTTGGTCTTGAGGGCCCGGTAGGTCTGCCAATCCCAAACTGTTCCAATGGCTCTCCTAATTGGCACACATATCTGGGTGAAGGAAGTTTTGGATTTGACTGTAACATTTCGCCATCAGAGTAGGATCATCTAACTGTGCTACCTCAGAAGCTATGTCTCGCCATCTATTCTGTTCTTCCTCCATGTAGGATACCATATCAATTGTCGATTCATGTTTCTCCCAGCTTAGGGTATACCAGAAACGATGTATATCCCTCTTCGAGCATAGTATACCACTATCCAGCATGTAGTTTAATTTACAAGCGCAAGGTAATCCATGAGAGGTTACCTTGTCACATCCACAGAGTGAGCTGTCCATTTGCACATAATTCCCCTTCCAAGCTCCTTGACTAGCTCATCTAAGCAAAGGGTACTAACCTTCCCGATCAGATCAGCAATTGGAATCCTCATGTGCTCTCTTTTGTGTTTTGTCCTGGCTGCCTCAAAATCCTTTTTTAACTCTCGGATGCTTGTATTCACATGATCATCAATCTTTGGAAAGATTACATCCAAAGTGTGTCTAGCACTCCTTAATCCCGCCTTTAGAGAAGAATGTGCGCTCTCCACCCTATCAAATGTTTAAGTAAGTTTTATAGATCTATAACAATGACTGTATTATCTTAAACATTACAAGATTAACAATTTTATCTATTTGTCGTTGTGTTGCCGAAGTGCAACACATTCTTGACCCAAGCCTCCACAAATTTTTCCTTGTATTTCTCCCAGACTGATGCAACATACGTAATGAAACGTGGGTAGCTTCGGTATGTATTCTTGAAATTTTTGTACCTCTCGTTGTACTCCTGCTCTGTGCTCGAGTAGACAAACGCAGTCCACATTCGGACTGCAGCCGCCGCCCTTCCTCTATCACCCATATAAGTCTCGGCTTTCCCCTGAACGTTCCTACTTATGTGCCACCGACATAGTAGATGATGAGATTCAGGAAATACCTCTTCTAAGGCATTCATCAGGGCCAGACATCTGTCGGTGATAAATGTAGAGGTTGTAGTCCGCCCGAGGAGGTCCCTTAATTGTTGAAGTGCCCACACATACATGTCTGTTGATTCTGATACAAGAAAGGCGAAGGCAATGCTGAAGTTTTTGCCTATACTCGTCATCCCGATGAACTGAACCAAAGGCATTTTTGCTATGTTTGTTTTATAGGTAGCATCAATGCCTATGACATACGGGAAAGCATGGACCAGTAATCTAGAG
The DNA here is from genome assembly GCA_023374045.1 of Limonium bicolor. Classification (NCBI taxonomy): domain Eukaryota; kingdom Viridiplantae; phylum Streptophyta; class Magnoliopsida; order Caryophyllales; family Plumbaginaceae; genus Limonium; species Limonium bicolor. The sequence goes on along the minus strand of CM041779.1, from coordinate 84,549,621 downwards.
GTAGGGTGTGCAAAGAAGATGGACCCAAGTCGTGTTTCATCCCCTAAATTGTGAAATATAATCATGTTATCTATCAAATTAATATGAAACCTAAATGATTGAAGTTATTTGAGACATACTGAGTTGACTTACTTGGTTCTGTAGTGTAATCGTAGTAGTAGTTGTTTTTGTCTAGCTCACTCAGCAGAGTCTGCACCATAGATCGACCATCTCTCTTTACTAGTTTTGTTTTTTGTATTCGGTTGTATATGTCTTTCCTTGTTGCTGACGTTTCTGGGTTGATTGTTGTGAGCTCTGAATAAATTGCACAGGGTGGCACACCGACTCTGCTTCTCTGATCGATCATAATCTCCTCCGCCTCAGTCAGGCGTTTTCCCACAAAATGACCCTCTGCCCACTCTGCGAGATCATGGTTATTCCATCCGTTACCCACTTGCAAGAAACACCCGTAGCTTGTGTAATACCCCTTAATTTTAAAAGGACAACCACATTTCTTTGAACCAGATGATCTGCGCCGGTTGATGACACCAGGTCATGATGGCCTTCGTGGTTTCCAATACCTCTCGCATGTTATGTGGAAATCATGGCCCGACCGAGAACTTTGAATTATGGTGTAGATAGATATGGTTGGGATGGCCAACACTATCTACCCAAGCTTTCGCTTCTTCTTTACTCCTAAAGGCCTGGTTTGTTTGAAATAAGTAACCTGTGTCCACCACCGGAGGTCGATTATACATCTCTTGCATGTAGTCATCCATCTCTGCATTATGATCTGGAACACCTTCATCAAATTCATCCCAATCTGAATCAGTGGTTGAGTCACTTTCCTGCAATAAGGGTCGAGAGAATGTTAGATGCATATTGAAATATGAAATATTAGTGTGAATATGATTTACAAAGACAATGAACTAAATACTTACTGGGCTTGATACTGGAACATACTCATGATCGAAATCTGAAGATTGACTCATGTTTAGAGAGAGAACTTGCACAGTTTTACGAAATTATTTTTAGAAGAGAGTTAGGAGATAGAGAGCTTGAGAATATGGAGAGTGAGTGTGTGAAGATGAAATGGAGGAGGCATCCCTTATATAGAGGTTGGTCATGAACTAGCCACAAGGTTACAAGTTAAAAAAACGGTAACCTGGTACGTGTACAGTGACCTGGTACGTGTACCTTTCCTGACAAAAGTAATTACCTATGGTAACTTTGAATTCACTTTGTACTGCAAACGGTAACCTGGTACGTGTACAGTGACCTGGTACGTGTACCTTTCCTGACAAAAGTAATTACCTATGGTAACTTTGAATTCACTTTGTACTGCAAACGGTAACCTGGTACGTGTACAGTGACCTGGTACGTGTACCTTTCTGACAAAAGTAATTACCTATGGTAACTTTGAATTCATTTGTACTGCAAACGGTAACCTGGTACGTGTACCTTTCCTGACAAAAGTAATTACCTATGGTAACTTTGAATTCACTTTGTACTGCAAACGGTAACCTGGTACGTGTACCTTTCCTGACAAAAGTAATTACCTATGGTAACTTTGAATTCACTTTGTACTGCAAACGGTAACCTGGTACGTGTACAGTGACTGGTACGTGTACCTTTCCTGAAAAAGTAATTACCTATGGTAACTTTGAATTCACTTTGTACTGCAAACGGTAACCTGGTACGTGTACAGTGACCTGATACGTGTACCTTTCCTGACAAAAGTAATTACCTATGGTAACTTTGAATTCACTTTGTACTGCAAACGGTAACCTGGTACGTGTACCTTTCCTGACAAAAGTAATTACCTATGGTAACTTTGAATTCACTTTGTACGCAAACGGTAACCTGGTAGTGTACAGTGACCTGGTACGTGTACCTTTCCTGACAAAAGTAATTACCTATGGTAACTTTGAATTCACTTTGTACTGCAAACGGTAACCTGTACGTGTACCTTCCTGACAAAGTAATTACCTATGGTAACTTTTGAATTCACTTTGTACTGCAAACGGTAACCTGGTACATGACCTGGTACGTGTACCTTTCCTGACAAAAGTAATTACCTGTGGTAACTTTGAATTCACTTTATACTGTAAACGGTAACCTGGTACGTGTACCTTTCCCGACAAAAGTAATTACCTATGGTAACTTTGAATTCACTTTGTACTACAAACGGTAACCTGGTACGTGTACAGTGACCTAGTACGTGTATTCATGTACGAAATGATACATCAGTTCGCCGGATGATGGAGAATTACATGGAGTATAATGATTTCATCGCTCATATTCCATTACTTGTTATTTATGATCCTATTGAGCCCGATGATGATGATTTTCAACACCAAGAACCAATTTATGAGATGAGACGTAATGTAATAGCACAGGGAATAGAGAGACAAAGGTTAGGAAATAATTAGGTTATCAGTTATTGCGTAATTGATCTTGTTAGTTCTCGTGTTGTTATAATTTTCGGGATTTATAATCTTTAGTAGATGTTTGGACGTGGAATAAACGTGTTGTTATAGTTATTGACTTTTAATTATGTGATTCATCAGATTTGCATTCGGGGACTTCTCTTTCTTAGGAATTTCTACATTTTGATATATTTCATTTCACGTGACACACCGTATTATCAATAACAGTGCCGGGAGGAACACTATCACAATTCTTTCTCTCAGGCAGCAAGCTCAACAGAAACAAAGGCATTCCGGGAAGTTTAGATTGAAGTTGGTCACACATCTTTTCTTTCTTAGGAATTTCTACATTTTGAAATATTTCATTTCTCGTGACATATACAATCTTTGGTACATGTTAGATATTTCATTTCGACACTATCATTGCTGGAGAACACTCAACGACCAACAAAGAATTTAGACCACCCAGATTGGCATTGCAGAAACGATGCATTTCTAGAAAATTTTTGCCATAGTCTCCCCTGTTTTTCTTATCTCGTCCGGTTCAAAGAACCTCCACAAAATCAACCAACAGATCATCAACAAGGTCACCAGCATTGTCAGCAATAATTCCACCATCACCAAGTCCACCAGAAAAAAACTACAACCACTAGGGTGCACTATGCTGGCGCTGGTAACTATCCCATATGTATAAAGAGCTGAACACATCCTCAAGACCATGAGTTGCAGCCCTTTGTTCTTCTTCTGGCATCCCCTGACGATAGTATGACCAGTCCCATGCATTGTTCTCTTGGTAGTATGGGCGTGCAAGCTCACTTGCCTCAGGCAGTAGCTGTAACACACTAGGTCAGGTAAGTACACAGAAAAAATAAAAGTGATATGTGATGAAGTAGTATGAAAATATGACTTACTAGACAGGGATCTGGACGATGAACCAGGGTGGTCTGATAACTCTCATGGTTTAGGATCTTCGGGTGTGTATTCTTGGTGTACCAATCTAGGTAGAGTGGGTCACAAGCATGCAACCGCGCATTTGTGGGCGTATACCCTGGAAGCAGCAATTTAGGAGTGTTTTCCCACAAACTATACATGGGGGGTATACACAGGTGTAGGGTGGGGTTTTTCCTCTTTTTTCAGACCTTGGGTTGGGTTTAATAGGAGGTTCAGGGATACCCTGAATGTAACCAAATTGGCGCAGACAACGCCTAGGCAAGTATGGCTCATTCAACCCCAAAACCTGTATGTTACCTCTATACCATGTGCGCCCTCCATGAACATTAACATTATCCCGACCGTAGGGCAACCAATCAATCTACAATGAACATAAATAGTAAGATGTAACCAACAACGAAAGACAAAAATAATAATGGTTCAATGTGTTAGCAACTACAAACACTTACATTTAGAGCAGTCAAAGCATCTAGATGCTCACGATAGCCTTGCAGTGAACGATGATCCTGCACTTGAGAGGTAGATCTCACCCATCTTAGAGCCCAAGGTCTATCATCATTAGTGCGCCAGTCAGGGCTAATCGCTGGTCTTAATGTAGGAAAATATGCATAAATCCAGCACTGTGTATATAAAACACTAGAATGATTAAGCAGTACCAATTATTAATACTCAGTGAGTTATCATATACTAGATACACATTAGGACACATACCTCAAGTAACGTCATAGAACCACCTATCCCACTGGAGCCGGCACGAGAGGCTATCCCAAGCTGGCGATATAACCATGCAAGAGTACCAGCTCCCCATGCATATTTATGAAGCTTGGTACCTTTCTTCATGGGAGCTACTAACGAGAATAGCTGTGGACTCAGACAACCATTTGATTTTCCAGCTAATATGGTGGTACCAATCAGATGATACAACCAACCACATGCCTGCTTCATTGCCTCTTCATTTTCATCCCTACATTGCTGCAACAAGCTCGCAATTGATACAACACCGGTATTCCACAGTGTCTCTGTCATACTCTCAACATCTGCCCCAAAATTAAGACAATCAGCCATTACCTCCTTCAACTCAGGGGTGGATGAATCCCCTATCAATGGATGACCGATGATGGGGATTTGCAGTATCATCCACACATCATGCAGGGTAATCGTCATCTCACCAAACGGCATATGGAATGAGTTTGTATCAGGCTGCCACCTCTCCGCAAAAGCACTGATGAGGGACATATTGTTGTATGGCATCGTAATATCCTGTAGGTGCTCTATTCCAGAATACTCAAGCTTCTTCCTTGTTCTTGGTCTGGAAATTTGAACTTTTGGCCAGCAGGTAAGCATCACCCTACGGGATTTGAAACTCAAAACCCCACGATCCTACATAATGACCAATATTTAACACTTACAAAACGTAGTATGATATTAAATGATCAAATACAGGAGAAGATAGAGAACATACCTTAGTCGAGGTCCATAAGTCAAGCGCTACATGACCCCCGAAGCTAGTGATAACATTAGTGAGTAGAGGACCGCCAGGAACTGGCACCTCTGTCAACTTCCAAGAGGTAGGAATGACTGGAACCATCGCTAGCGCTGCTTCCTCGTCAGTGTCATCCTCCTTATCCATGACTTCATCATCTTCATTATCCTGCTCCATATCCACGTCGGGTGATTCCTCATCATCAGCACCACGACCATCGTCATCAGCATGTGGCGAATGCTCAGTCATCACATGGTCCTCAACAACACGGGCGGGTGATGGGCGTGGTGGACGTGATGAACTACCACCGCCTGACGTCTGAGCTTCTAACGGAGCAGTCTGGTGGCTTGATTCCCCCGAGATATTGTAGCTAGCGCTATGCAGTGATCTGTCAGACCAAGCACTACTGGATGATGACGCCACTAACATGCGTCTCCTCGGTATATTGAACACCGCCGAGTCATCCTCCGCTACCATTGGTGGTGCAGGTACTTGAAACGCCGGGTCGTTGAAAGATTGACCCGGATGGAAAGATGAATGGCGTGCTGCTTCCATGCGGGGGGCAGGATTACTCGGCCCTTCACCAGGAGCATGTGCACGACGACGGTACGAGGCCGTCATAGGCTGCTCCGCACCCCGGTCTTTATTCTTCCTCTTCGTGACTACATGTTTCACTGCTTTTTTCAGACGATCCATCACTGTATACAAATATCACACAGGTATATTCCTCATTCATAACATAAAAAATCAAACATTTATAATCATATCATTCACAATATTACAATTCAAAAAAAAATTCAAACATTTATAAATCATTCACAATATTAGTTAGAATTCAAAAGAATAACAAATTAAAACATTTAAAAATCATTCACAATATTATAATTCAAAAATAAACAAATTAAAACATTTAAAAAATCATTCAAAATATTAGAATTCAAAAAAAAAAATGGGTCGAGCAGCTGCGCTGCTCTTCTGTAACCGGGGCGAGCAGCGCCGCTCCTCTTCTTCTCTACCGGCGAGCACTGCTGATCCTCGACTCCAGCAAGGGCGAGCACCAGCGCTCCTCGGTTCGACTAGACTCGAGCACCGACGCTCCTCGCCGCCGTCGTCAGGCCCGCGCACACAGGGGGTCGAGCAGCCGCCATCCTCGCCTGACTCCAGATCGAGCAGCAGTGGTCCTCGATTCTCTCCGGGAAGAGTAGCAGCGGTCCTCGATTCTCTCTGGGTAGAGCGGCGGCGCTGCTCGCCCAGGCCTCTCTCTTTTTTTTTTGAATATTTTTGAATTTTTCATGCCAGATCTAGCTCAAATGATGTTGAATTTCAAAAAACTAACACCAAATTCATACTCAGGACACCCAAATCTATAAGTTGCAAAAAAAAAAAAAATTCGAAAAACTCACCGGAAAATTTTTCCGGCGGTGGTTGGCGGCGGCGGGTGGCGGCTCCGGCGGCGGCTCCGACAGTCAGAAGAGAGCTTCTTATGGAAGAGAGATAGAGGAAAGAGAGTGAGTAAGTGAGAAATGAATAATCCAAGGAAGGTTAGGCTATATATAGTACGAGCGTTTTTTACACAAAATTGACGTTTTCAACTGCGATTTCAATACAACGTTCTGAAAGTGTAACAATGTTTATAATATAAGTGTTGATTTATTTAGCCCCTTGTTTTAACCCAAGTTACTATTTAATTCCCTTTTATATATGTGTAAATATATATATTTTTCCTTAGTTTTAATTAAGAATGTTGACTTCCATATTACATAATAATTAAATGTGGATTAGTTTAGTTCCTTGATTTAACATCAGTTTCTATTTTTATTTCTCTCATATAGGTATATATATAATTATATATATGTAAATAATTTTTACTTCACTTAAAAGTTAATTCCCAAAATATTTATAAACATACTGTTACTAAATGTTAGTCTAATCTTTTCATTATTTCCCAACCTAAAAAGTTTATTAGTAAACTATACTTTAATTTTTGTTACATTAAAAACCATATATTATAAGTTATTCTTATGAAAAATTCATAAACACAATTTCTAAACCCATTTACCATTGTCCAAAAATTCCCAAATTAAGTATATAGTAGCTATAACATTTTAGACATATTATAAAATTTTTATTTCATAAAAATATTTTTTTTATTTAACCAAATAATTCCATAATACCCGTAACTTTCAAGTCAAAATACTTTCGGGAAGGCCATTAAATAAATTCAACAAGTTAGGGTTAAATTCTAGAATTTATAAAAACCTAATATACTCTTAATTTCCCACGATATAATCTCGGCCGTCCGTTTCCTTAAATCCCGATCGGACGGCCCCTGAGTGTCGAGTTCATCAGCGAACTCCAAACAGAACTCGCGTACTAATCTGTTGATTTCTCTCAACTCACAGAACCAAATCGGCTGATTTTTGTTTCATTGAATTCGTAATTCGATTTCGGTTCTAATGATACCGATTTCTCCACATATAATGCAGTATTCTACGAGTTCGATTCTGGATTTAACTCGGTTAGGGTTATGTCAGTTCGAATTCGATTTTGCCAAATTCTCCTAACACAATGCATAATAAGTGAAATTGAAACGTGGGTTTGGTCGACAACGTAAAACCGATTAACAACATCAGAGGAATTGAAAGAGAAACTCACCGGAGACGCGTCGGTGAGTGAAATCAAGTTCGGGATTTCTGGAAAACTGGACTTCAAGGCAGTTCGGATAGTGATGTTTATGGATCTATAATTTACAGTACAGATCGAGTTAGGCTACGTTCTTAGGCTTAATCGAAAGAGGAAATTTAGATCTACAAATTGATAGCAAGAACTCAATCTGACTTGTATTATACGGAAAGAAATTCAACCTGAAAGTTACGAGTTTATACCTTTACGTTTTCTATGATTTTATGTGCAGTTCGAGTTGGCTACTTCACGGACCAACTCGCGCCAGCCGGGAAGGATTCAATCCACCAAACCTACCACATTTTAAAGTAGGATGTAACTCTAAACACTAGTGGAAGAATCATTGAATTTGATAGATTAGAGAGAAAGTTACAGATCTCACAAGATCTGGGTTTACCTATCGTTTTCTGGGCAGAAAATCCACCGTGATCGAGTAGCGAACTTTAGACGCCTTTAACTTCTACTCGATTCAGAATTAGCCTTGGACATAAAAAGGAAAGTTGTAGAGGGATTAGAGATCTACAAAATGAGCTATAGAACTCTAATTTTCATGGAGGGATGAAGGAGATACAGCTCGGAGAAGTTACCTTACCGATTCGGTTTTTCTGGAAAACTGGGTTGCAGGTGTTCGAGGAGGCAACTTTAGATCAAGTTTGCGGTTTATTTAGAAGGAGTTAGGGCATGTATGAGTAATGGTTGCAAAGAGGAGATTAAAGAGAAGAGAATGAAAGAAACGGCATGCAAAAATACCCTAGGATGGCTGAGATATTGACGTCTAAAAATGGGGGAATAACTGATGGTGGCTGAGAAGAGTTAGCCGAAATTAAAGGGGTTCAGGCGCTCTGGCGTGGCACGATTCCCGAGGCGGGCATGGCTGAGTCAGCAGGCCCTTGCCACGTCAGCATCCTTCAAAATTTTGGCTCTAAACTTCATTTTATCATAAATTTAGCTAGGATGATCCGTTTTTGACGTTCTTTTTATCAATATTCTTGGTTTTCCATAACCTTTTTATTGGTATAGGTTTCATGGGCTGGTTTGACCATTCTCAAAAAGTCAACCCTAGCAAGGCTTAATAAGCTTTATGGTTTCCATGATTTTATATTGGCTTTTATGATTCAATTTAATGTTCCAACTCTTTCTAAAATCTTTATAATATACTTGGAGTGTTTAGAAATTTTTCCAAGATTTATTGACTTATAAATCTTATTATTAAATTCATAATACTTATATAATAATATATAGTAATCCAATATTTAATAGTATTCCTTAGGATTAAATAGACGAAATCCCGTGATTTAATTTCCATAATTCCATACAAGAATATAATAATTTATTATTCATGATTCCATACAATAATTTAATAACTGATAGTATTATTTTTGGTTTAATAAAAAAATCCCCTAAATTAATTTAAATTAATTTAGGGGTATTTCAGAAACAAATGCCTATCTATGCCAAGTTTATGAAGGATATTCTTACTAACAAGAGAGCAACACTTGGTGAGGAGTCAGTGCAGCTCACCGAGGAGATCTCGGCGGTCCTACTACGAAACCCTCCTCGAAAACTTGGAGACCCTAGTTTGCCTATAATCCCTTGCTCTATTGGTGATGTAAATCATGGTAGTGGATTATGTGATTTAGGTGCAAGCATAAATCTCATGCCACTTTCAATTTTTAATAAACTTGGGATTGGCGAGTGTGCACCCACTACTATGCAATTGCAACTTGCTGATAGGTCATTGGTCTTCCTGAATGGGAAAATTGAGGATTTAGTAGTGACTGTAGGGACTTGTGTTTTCCCGGATGATTTCATAGTGATTGATATGGAGGAGGATGCTAGAGTACCACTAATATTAGGTCGCCCTTTCTTGAGAACTGCTAGGACCTTAATAGATGTGGAAAATGGAAAAATTATCTTGAGATTTCATGATGAAAAGCTTGAGTTTGATATGTCTAAGGTAGTGAAGAAACCCACACATGCAGAAGCTGTTTTTACCATAGATGTTGTTAACTCTATTTTGCAAGATAATTACTCTTCTTGTTTTGATTATGATGCTCTCACTATTGCTTTGATTGACACTCGTGGAGACCAGGAAGATGAACCGGAGGTGAGAGAGATGGTAGCTGCATTAGACAAGAGGTCAATGCCTTATCGGACACACTACCCACCACCAGAACCCTTGGAGCAGACTGCACAAAAGCTCCCCACCTCGGTTGAGAAGCCTCCCACCGTGGAGTTGAAACCCTTACCCTCTCATTTAAAATACGCTTATTTAACTGAATCTTGTGATCTTCCTGTTATTATTTCTTCCTCTCTCACAGGATCACAAGAGTACAGTTTGTTGAGGGTTCTACGAGACCACAAGAGGGCTATTGGGTGGTCCGTTTCAGACATAAGGGGTATTGCGCCACATTTGTGCACTCACCGGATATTCATGGAGGAGAACTACAAGCAACTTGTTCAACCTCAAAGACGGCTCAACCCGAACATGAAGGAGGTGGTTAAAAAGGAAGTCCTAAAACTGCTCGACTCCGGAATCATCTATCCCATTTTCGGTAGTCAATGGGTGAGTTCGACTCAAGTGTTGCCAAAGAAATGAGGAATCACGGTGGTATCCAATGCTAAGGGTGAGATGGTCCCTCAAAGAACGAAAACCGGTTGGAGAGTGTGTATATCGACTACCGGAAGTTGAACACGGCCACAAGGAAGGATCACTTCTCTTTGCCCTTCATCGACCAAATGCTAGAGAGGTTAGCTGGACAAGATTTCTACTGTTTTCTTGATGGCTACTCGGGGTACTTCCAAGTCCCCATAGCCCCGGAAGATTAAGAGAAGACCACATTCACATGCCCTTATGGAACGTTCGCCTACTAGAGAATGCCCTTCAAATTATGTAATGCTCCCGTAACTTTCCAAAGGTGTATGATGACAATCTTCTCTAACTTCATTGAAAAAAGCATGAAAGATTTTATGGATGACTTATTGATGTTTAGGCTCAACTTCGACTGATGCCTAAAGAACATGGACGCCATTCTCTCCTGATATAAGGAAACCAATCTAGTACTCAATTGGGAGAAATGTCATTTCATGGTGAGAGAAGGGATCGTCCTTGGGCACAAGATCTTGTCCAATGGGAATGAAGTTGACCAGGTCAAGGTTGAATTCATTGAGAAGCTACCACTGCCCACTTCGGTTAAAGACACTAGAAGTTTTCTTGGCCATGCCAGTTTCTACAGAAGGTTCATCAAGGACTTTTAAAAAATCTTCAAACCTCTGTGTGACCTCTTAGCCAAAGATGTTAAATTTGAATTCAATAAGGAATGTCTAAAGGCCTTCTACACTCTCAAGAAGTGTCTTGTCTCAGGCTCGATAGTTGTATCACCAGATTAGAGCCTCCCTTTTGAAATAATGTGTGATGCAAGCGACTATACCGTGGGAGCAGCCCTATGTCAGAAAAGGGAGAAAATTCTGAGGACCATCTACTATGCAAGCAAGACCCTCAATGATGCTAAAAAAAATTATGCCACAACTGAGAAGAAGCTTCTAGCGGTAGTCTTTGCATTAGATAAGTTCCGCTCTTATCTCTTGGGTAGTAGGATGATTGTGCATACCGACCACTCAGCTCTCAAATATCTCTTCACCAAAGAGGATGCCAAACCGAGGCTTTTGAGATGGATTCTTTTGCTGCAGGAATTTGAGATTGAGGTTAGGGATAAACCAGGCACTCAAAATGTTGTTGCTGATCACTTGTCTCGTATGGAGACACCAGATGATGGTACCCCTATCAATGAACTTTTCCCGGACGAAACCGTGTTCACAATTGGAGAAACCGGTGATCCTTGGTTTGCCGACATCGTAAACTACTTGGTAAGGGGAGTAGTGCCATTTGAGATGACATACCAGCAGAGGAAGAAATTCTTCACCGACATCAAGCACTATTTTTGGGATGCCCCTTACCTTTTCAGAGTCTGTGCCAACGGGATGATTACAAGGTGCGTACCGATGAATGAAGTTCAGAGCATCCTCACCCACTGCCACTCCCTTGAGGTAGGAGGGCACCACGGGCCATCAAGGACAACGACCAAGGTACTACAGTCCAGGTTTTTCTGGAAAATACTTCACAAGGACTGCCACTTCATTGTAGTCGCTTGTGATCGTTGCCAAATGCTAGGGACCATATCCCGGAATCACGAGATGCCACTAAATGTGATGATCGAGGTTGAACCCTTTGATTTATGGAGCATTGACTTCATGGGTCCTTTCCCTTCCTCCCACTAAAATCTCTTCATCTTGGTGGCGGTAGACTATGTCACAAAATGGGTGGAGGTTGTTGCATCCCCCCCCAATGATGCCAAGGTCGTGACCAAGTTCTTAAAGAAAAATATCTTCACAAGGTTTTGGGGGTGCCTAGAGCAATTCTCAGCGATGGAGGATTCCGCTTTTGTAACAAACAATTCAAAGAACTGATGGAAAAAATACGGAGTGAGGCACAAGGTATCTAAAACCAGCAAGCACTCCTGATGCGTCCCTAACGTGTCGTGGACGTATCGTGGACTCAAATAAAACTTTGATAGTTAGGAATAGACACAAGATAAATTTAAACTGGAAACTCCATTTCGATTGAGAATTTATACACAAAATTCACTTAATCTCCCTTGCCCCACACATAGATTCTCGGGACAGTTTCGACTTTACCACTAAAGTCCTTAACCCTCACCTGACTATCAGCCTATGGTTCATCGACCGTTCCCTGACATGTCGGTCTATCAAATACCCAATGTATTGATACTCTAACCCAGTCCTGTCTAGCTCACCAACTCTCTAGCACTTACACACACTCCTAAGTCTGATCCACACTTGCCCAAATAATCTCTTTCTTTTTCCTCTCGTACAGGCTTACTTACATATGAAATAGATGCAAGTATATATACGATTTAGTTAGCATGTAACTACTTTCCTATAAGTCCTTAGACTTCTAGGAGTCAACTACAACTTCAATTATTCACATAACAACCACACTAGACTTGCGGAGAGTCTTCAACTTGATCTGAAGGCGTTTGGATTATGTGTCACCTCATGGTTGGTCACGTTGGCGGCAGCCCTCTTGATTGGTCGAGCACCACTTGTGTGCCCCACTTGCCTGATTCTGTATGGCTCATTAAATGCTCATAAAGGCCCTCTTCTGAATTTATTACGACTATGTAATGATGTTCATGAATAGCCTTTGCTTATCTTGTTATCTTATGCATTAATGAGGTACTACTTTCGTCGTGAGCTAGTTGATTATGTGAGTATATGAGTCTGTCTAAATCTGTCATTCCTTTTGCAGTTTTTTGTCTTTGATTTTCTTCTTAAGCATGAGAGATATCTTCGTGCGGTGTCCGACTGGTTTGTATGTGCTAGAAGTTCTACAGAGCTCTTGCAGATAGGTGCCCGACTGGTTCGGCACATGTCGTGAACCGAATGCGCTTACAACCTTGCGTGTTAAGCCACTATTTTACCTGTCTATCTGAATCATGAATCTTGACAAACATATTAGATATACAACACAAGGTTTGCTATTATTAAAACTAAAGGATCTTGACTTAACAATTTCCCCCTTTTTGATGGTGGCAACCTATACAAAATTATATGTACTTGACAATTAAAAAGTTGAGATATCCCCCCTAAGAAGGATTCCCTCTGAGTTTGTTAAGGGTTTATAGTAAGAAAAACTACAACAAATGACTGCACTAAGTGACAGCTTTTATGTTATACTATAACCATAGTAGAAAAGTTTTCATTAAGATATTACATAATACAAGGAAGATAGACATAGTTTCACAAGTACATATTCTTTCTTTCCCCCTTTGCCATACAACAAAATAGGGAGCAACTACACGACTTAAGATATTGTAAAGGCCATAACATTCCATAGAGTACAAACTACAAACATTATCAAGATAAATCTAGATGGATTGATGTGTTTGGGTATCCCATTCATAATCATCTGGGCCAAAGGGTTCATCCTCCAAAAAATAAGATTTGATCCAAGATGGTTTGGCTGTGGTAGGATTGATCGAAGGTGATTCAACTATGGTGGAAAGGTCGGACTCATCAGAATCTATTACGAACTCAATGCAATGTGGAGAACGTGTATGTGATTAAGTGACACTTGAGGTGATAGACCAAGTTGTAAGTGAGTCGGAGTCTGGTTGAACATAGCTTTAGGCGACGTATTTCTTGGGATGTTTTGTAGCCATGAACTTACGAGTGGTGAAGTGTACTATTCATTCATTTGAGCTGGATGAAGTTTATGCCATTTTGTGATATGTGAAGTTCTGATTGTTAGTGGCAAATGAAGTGGGCAAGCATTTATAGATGCTTTGGATATGCTCAACGACTGATCGGTGAATGGTATTAAATGAGGTGCTACGTCTTGTGGGCTATATTTGTAGGCCTTTTAGGTGTCAAGTTTTGAGATTGGATTAGTGGAATGGATGAGACTAAATATCTCAGATCATTTTACAATTTTTAATCAAGGAAGAAGCAGCCAAAACAATAAATTATTTTGTAACCAATATAAGCATTCAAGTCAACAAGAAACAGTTGCATTTTCATTCATATCAAAGGTTTACTTGGAAACAAATAGTCAATGACAAAATGAAACATTAATGGAAAAACAAAATCTAAGCCTAGAGCTAGTTTTCTCACGGTTCACTCATGTCTTTAAGAGACAAAGAACTCTCAGGCTATGTGGCATTCTATAAAATCTATTGCTCCTTGAACCAGGTAATGAACACTTGGTTCATAGGAGACAACCTGCACAGCCGTGAGAGTAACTCTCACCCTCTTTAGAACATCCCTAGTTGAGGTATCCAGACTGGTCCCCAACCTGTCATGGATCGGTGAAAGACTTCTCCTTCTTTTAAGTCTTGATGCCCTTGCGGTTGGACGAGGCTCTGACCTTGAGTCCTTGCTCTTGGTTTTCTTCTAAACAACCACCAACTGATCTCCCTTAGTCTTTATCCCCAATTTGGATAACATCTCTGAGCAGATGCTGTCTTGAGCAGTGCGTGGACATTCGTGGAACCTGTCTGTGTCCACTCCGTTCTCTAGTAGCGCCTTTGTTACCACTCCTCCATGCATAAGACCCTGGTTTACATAACGGCTTTCCTCAATGGATAGCATAATCATAGCAGGGATATCTATCTTCTCCTTGGTCTTGAGGGTGTAGAGTAACCTCACATGTAC